>MU001748.1:0-164009 GCA_010093585.1 Melanomma pulvis-pyrius CBS 109.77 | reverse complement strand
AAGGAGGAGCGGCATGACCGCCATATTCCCCCGCCCCGTCCTGCGCCCCCCTATTCCCAGCACGAAGACGCGTGCCGCCGTCCCCCCGCCCTCGGACCTCCGTATCCTACAGCACCTGCACGAAAGAAAACACCACGCGGCGGCGCCTCCACGCATTCCCCCCGCCCGCCGCGGGGACTCCTACGTCCGATGTTCCGTCCCGCGATCGGATGCGCTCTCTATTCTCGAAGCGCGGGAGGGGGGATGTGAAAATTGAGGGGACATGTCGTCGACGATGTATGTGCATGCATGCATGCATGCGTCTCTTGACTCTCCTCGCCTCTCCTCCCCGCCCCCCCTCGACCCGTCCGTTCCCTCCTTCTCACTTGACCTCTCTTCCCGCTTCCCAGCCTCTTTCGTCTCTTCGGTCTGGGGGCGCGGAGGACCCTGCCCGTATGCCCTTGACCCCTCCGCACCTCTCGGATCCTTGCTGTCGGTCCTGCATTCTCTAGACTCAAATATCGTGCTTCAGGGAGGGAACTTCGGCACGTGTCTTTGATGCAGGGCGGCGAGGTATCCATCACGTGTTCCAGGGTGACGTGCTACTGCTTACCGCTGGGGAGATGGCAATGGCCTAAGTTTGTCGCAGATGCAGTTGGAGTTGGAAAGAGGTCAAGCAAGTGGTATACATTGAACTGGTACTTGTAAGGACGCAAGAAACAAAGCTGGTGGGATCTATAGACTCCAATACGAGGCCGCCATAGCGGATGAGAAGACGTACAAAAATGTGGACAGAAAATAACGCCCTGTGGTTGCCATTTTACAAATGCCAGTTGATTCTAGAGCGTTTCGTCAATCAAATCCCACCCATCCATCCTCATCATCATCTTCATCATCGACCATATCCTCATCACCAACCACAACCTCGACCCCGTCACTGAAGTCTAGCAGCCGTGTCTTCTCCTTCGACTCCACAGGTTGTGCAAGCAAATACTCAATCCGGTAGATATTCTCGTCCGCGAGCCTTGCCAGCTCAGCCTGTATTCTCTTAACCGCCTTCTCCACGCTCCTCAACTCGGCCTCCAAACCTGCTTTGTTATCCTTCATCCACCTCCCGTGTTTGTTTAGTAGCCCTTCGATCCACATCAAGTTGAATTCTAGATGCGGGGATTCGTCAGCCTGGACGGCGACGAAGCGAAGAAGGCGACCAAGATACACGGTGGGCATGTCTTTGACTACAAGGGCAATATCTTTGACGGGGGTGGATTCGTATACGCGTCGGATGAGGTTGCGCTCGTTGAGGCGGAAGGCCATGACAATCGCTTTTAGGTATTCTTTCTGAGCGAGAGTAGACAGTGTTGTGGCTGGCGTGACGGTAATATCAAGGTCGAAGGGGTCGAATTGGAAGACAGTATCTAAGGAGTAGATGAGAAGCCCTTCCGTAGATGCGGCGCAGAAAGCTCGTCCAGTTGGTGAGAAGGCTACGTCAGGTACTCGGACCTCAGGTCTAGTCCTACGCGCTCCATCTCCGCGCTGTGCACCTGGGAGGGTGTGATCTCTGCGGTCTTCGGGGTCTGATGCCTCGCCTTGATCGTCTATTTCACCTTGGGGCCCGGCTTCCGTCAGGAGTTTGCTGTTCAGGAATTCTTGCGTCCCGTCGAGCGACAAATTTACTGAAACTGTGAATTTCTTGGCTAGAACGCCTGATTGGGCATCGTAAAGGCAAATGTACTTGCTATTTCCGCCAGCAAGTACACAAGTGCCATCCGCGCTGTACTTGACTGCTGTAAAACTTTTTGTGCCTGCAGCGGTTGCAGCAGTCCGTCTGTCAGACATCTTGCGGCCGCCAGATACGTCTCGACGTGCATCCACGCCATTTTGTTGAGCAGCGTCTGACACAGACCAGAACGTCAATTGACCGTCAAGTGTCGTGACGGCTACTTGCTTCGAATCTGGCCGGAATGCAATGCACAATACGTCTGCCATGAGCTGTAGAGGCTCACTTGTCTGTGTGCGAGCAAATATGCTCCAAACGCGAACAGTGTGGTCCCAGCTTCCACTAACAAGGGTACCGCCATCCGGGGCGAATGCAAGCGAAGATACGGGGCCTTCGTGACCGGACAGTCGATCCAGCAGTTGGCCGGTTTGTACGGACCATATGTGAATGTCGAAGGAATCGATAGAACCTGCACAGACAACCTCCCCGCTTGGGTCGACTGCTAAGGAGGAGAACGACAGTCTCGTGGGCGCCGTAAATGTGCGGAAGTTGCGATACCTGATCAGATCCCATGCCCTTATTGACCCATCCAGACTGGCGGTGAACAGGACATTCCCTCTCTTAGCAAACTCGCAGGCGGTAACTCCACTGCTGTGTTCCGTGAACGTCACGATGCAGAAGCCAGAGTTGACGTCCCAGACTTTGATCTTTCCGTCATCCGCGGCGGTGATGATACGCTGGCCCTCGGGCGAATAAGCGATGGTGTTCATGGAATCGAAATGTCCCTGCTGTTTTAAGATGTACGATTCAGACTGCCATTCCCATACTAGTAGTTGGCCCAACTTGGAGGCGCCAAACGCAAGCCATTCTCCGGTTTTGTTTATTGAGACAAAGTCAATGTCGTTTTGTGAGATGCTAGAAGTTGTTAGCAGATTTCGTCCAAAAGCGCGGTCTAGCCTACTTTAGGTTTTGTATCTGGCTGAAATCTGGTAGTTCGTGAATGGTGAAGATGCCGTTGGAGAATCCAGTGACGAGCAGCTTCGATTCAGGATGGAATCCAGCACAGGTGACGTGTGCATTGTTCTGCAGGAAGTAGTGTCGGTCGGCAATCCTCCACTGCATATTGTCGTCGTCGTCTTCCCCGCCCTCTGGAGCATCATGCCGTAGCATATATTTCCATACGAAAAGTGCTCCATCCTTGCTGACTGTGTAGATCTATTATACATGTTAGCTCCTCCGCTCTCAAATTTGTTTCCTAGCTTTCGTACCCACCGTTTCCTGGTCTTTGGAGAACCATGCGCCCATGACCCCTTGTTTGTGACCTGCTAGTGTTGTTGGATCGAAGCCAACCTCGGGGTCCGTACTCCATATCCGAGATGTCAGGTCTCTTGATGCGCTCAGAAAGAAGCGGGAATCGCTCGACCACTCGATGCTCTGCACATTGTCGAAATGGCCGACATAGACGCGGTGTCTCACAAAGGGTGCAAATTCCAAGTCCCCATCTGCCACATCGGGCGTCGAAGGTGTATGCCAGACTTCGATTTTCCTCCCTACGCCTGCTGCGAATAGCCGACCGGACGGCGCAAAGGCGAGAGCGGAGACCTCGCCCTTGAAGGAGAAGTGGTATAGGGCTATCCGGCGAGGTACATTGGTGAGAATGGCGTGGCCATCCTCGTCCACAGAGAGAAGGAGATTTCCGCGCGGGTTTAGGGCGAGTCTGGCGATGTTTCTTCGGTGCGCAAATGGGAGTGTGTATGATTTGGAGCTGCACACGACAATTAGCCCGTTACGCCCAACGAATTACCCTCCTGTCATACGTACTTGACGAGATCAAATATCGACACCCTGTTTCCGACTGGGGAAAGAAGGCAGGTGCCGTCCGGTGTGAAGAGAAGATTGCCCTTGCTGTAGACGGTGCCCAGCAAGTTAGAGAACTGGGATCACGGGTTAGATGTACACGTTGAGATGGCGCATGGCACATACCTGGAAGTCTGTCTTCATGGTCAAGTAGGATCAAACTCGAGCCGTCATGACATTGCGCATGTGCATGGCGGGCATGTTGCGGGGACATTCACGGCTTCGACTTTTTTTTGCGCTCGGACCACCCGAGCTCACCAGCGGCGGCAGGTGGTCCCTAGCGCGCCATCCGCTTTGGGGCCAGTGCTTGCCAAAGGGGACGTGCAGAGAAAGGGGACGCCAAATTATCCATCACCACCAACCGCAACACCATCACCTTCCCCAGACATCACCCAAACAAACACCAGCTTCCCGCCCTCACCCGCGTCCACATCCGCTCCAGCTCAGGCGCAACTCATACGGTAATATCTCCGCATCCAGCCCTCGCTGGGACCCGTCTCAACTGACCCGCCTCGGCCAGATCCCACCTCCACAAACACCAGCCTGCACGCAGGACATCGCCATGGCCGACACCCTCTCTCCAATTGGCATTGCCAATGTGCGTATTCCCCATCCTGAAGGTGTATGCACCGCGTACTGACATGTTCTCGTAGCTGCCCAATCAGCGGTATGTCTCGATGCCACAAGCACACGTTGCTTGAGCCTAACATGCACCAGACACAAGATCGTCGCGAAGCGTGGAGCTGCCTTCACTGTCATGGTATGCATGCAATACCATCACACGTGCACGGAACTGCGTGTTGACAAACTTTAGGTTGCTGGCGAGTCTGGCCTCGGAAAGACCACTTTCATCAACACCCTCTTCTCTACTACCATCAAGAACTACGCCGACCACAAGCGCCGCCACAACAAGCAGGTCGACAAGACGGTCGAGATCGAGATCACAAAGGCCGAGCTCGAAGAGAAGTTCTTCAAAGGTACACTATTGGCTGCGTGCCCTGCGCTGGGTCGACGGTAGTCGCGCATACTAACAATGGACAGTCCGCCTTACCGTCATTGACACCCCAGGCTTCGGCGACTACGTGAACAACCGCGACTCGTGGCAGCCCATCATCGAGTTCCTGGACGACCAGCATGAGTCGTACATGTTGCAGGAGCAGCAGCCACGCCGCACCGATAAGATCGACCTGCGTGTCCACGCCTGCTTGTACTTCATCAGGCCCACAGGCCACACCCTCAAGCCTCTGGACATTGAAGTCATGAAGAGGCTCTGTACTCGTGTCAACCTGATTCCCGTCGTTGCCAAGGCCGATACATTGAGCCCAGCAGACCTCGCCAAGTTCAAGCAGAGAGTACGTTGCATGTGTCACCATCGCAGAACACTACTAATTTGGATAGGTGCGCACCGTTATTGATGCCCAGGGCATCAAGATTTATCAGCCTCCGCTTGAGGATGATGACGAGGCTGCTCTCGTCCACGCCCGCGGTTTGATCAACGCCATGCCGTTCTCCGTCATCGGCTCCGAGAAGGACGTTCAGACAAATGACGGCCGCACCGTCAAGGGCCGACAATACGCCTGGGGTGTTGCGGAGGTGGAGAACGAGGAGCACTGCGACTTCAAGAAGCTCCGCGCCATCCTCATCCGAACTCACATGCTCGACCTGATCCACACCACCGAGGAGAACCACTATGAAGCGTACCGTGCGCAGCAAATGGAGACGAGGAAGTTTGGAGAGGCACGCCCGCGGAAGCTGGACAACCCCAAGTTCAAGGAGGAGGAGGAGGCTCTACGCAAGCGCTTCACGGAGCAGGTCAAGGTAGAGGAGCAGCGATTCAGACAGTGGGAGCAGAAGCTCATCTCGGAGCGCGACCGCCTCAACAAGGACTTGGAGCAAAGTCACGCCGTCATCAAGCAGCTCGAGGGAGAGGTCGATAACCTCCAGGGCAGCGTCAACCGCTCCCACGGCCGTCGTTAAGCATCATCCGGGCGTAGTTGGAGTTTGTTCTTCACAATTTCAGCTACACGAGGGCTCGCACGAGTCTTGCATCACATCTTACCCTTCGAGATTCCCCTCCTTTCTCCTTCATATGTTTGTAATGTCGCGTAGCGACGGGGTTTTGGTTTGAGTGGCTTGGAGGTGGAACAATTTTAGGTCCACGGATCAATGTCTTCCGCGTTGTGTGTTTTGCTGAGATGGTCCGAGGGAAAAGTTCAGGAACTGGCAGACAAGTAGCTATTCTAGGACTTGTAGATAATTGATTTGGTTGCGGCTGGTCGCATAATGGTGCTAGTAGTAAACCTATGCAGTGGTGTACTTGATTAAATGCAAAGCTTCAATGATGCTCCACGACTCGATTAGAGTCCGTCCCCTCACTTGATATCCAACCCCCCAAACGCACGATCTATCTCATCTCCCTCTCTGGAATCCTGCACCCCATCCCTCTTCTCGATCAACCCTTTAATTCCGACACTCGTCCTCCGTTCTGGTTGCCGTCTCCCTTTCGCATGTCCCTCCCCCTCTCCCATCACAACATCCTGGCCCCCATCGCTCTGAGGTACCAACAACTTGACATCTCCGTCCAGCCACCCCGGTGCCACGCGTCTCTTCTCTGCAAGATCGGCCGCCCTCCTTCGATCCTCCCACTCCCGCAATGTCGTCTTGGCGCTCGATTCCAGGGACGCGAGGTGTGATTGTAGCGCTAGGCACGAGGTCAGGATGCTGTCTGGGGTTGCGGTCACGCCGGTTGCGGAGACGATGTACGCGTGCTGTTGGTGGTGTTGTTGGTCTAGAGGAGGGTTTTGAGAGGGAGGTTGGGTGGAGGGGTTGGAGGATTGATTGGAAGTAGAAGGGGAGAGGATGGAGGGGGGTAACGTTGAGGGGAGTTGTTTGTATGTGTAGGGTAGCGTTGTGGCAGTTGGGAGGGGCAAGAAGGGGGATACGGTTAGAGGGACTTGGGCGAGGAGGGGGTGAGGGTCTATGGGTGGGTTGTTAGCTAGATCCTCAATGTGTATGCTGGGATGCAGGTAGCTCTCAAGGGATGGCGGATATGGGCATGAGCCATTGTGAAGCTCAGCAGCACTCTCTCGCCCCCTGCTTCGTTACCACCGCCACGCCACTGCCTACGCGACTCCTACAGCGACACCTTACACCTTACATGCAGCTTTGGCGTGGCATTGACCGATACCGACCGACGGAGAGACCGTCTGCATCCTCCCATCCCGCACGCGAAAGTGCGGCGCTTCGCGTTGCGGGGATGGCGTCCGGAGCGGCGAGGCGGTACGGTGCGGGTGGGCAGCGCAATAACGGGGAGTGGGCACCTGCATCTGGGATCTGGGGAAACACTATGAGGACTCACGTTCGTCGTGCATATTGGATCGTCGGAGGCGACGGAGAGGCGGCACTAGGGAGCCGGATAAATTGCGTGTGCGTATGGAGTAAGTATGTGGTGAGATTTGAAGTGTGGATTTGAAGGTCGTGAGGTTTAAGGTGGATTTTTGGTTGATTGCGGAGATGGCGTGGAGTGTAAGTCGGGGCTACTGAAGTAGTTGCACGAGCGCACGTGATCACGGCAAAACGTGTGGGGCTCAATCTCGTAAGAAGGTAGTCACATCAGAGAATTCTGCAGTTTGCCAAAGAGGATGTAGGGAAGGGGGTTAAATAAGGGACATCTTATGGATGGTAGTTCTATATACACGGCAGAGGACGAGACTCGTCGAATGCATCCTAAGAACGCGTCCTGAGAACACCACATTGTTGGTCCTAGAGAAGACTTCTCCTGCTCGTGACATGGTTGACATCCTTTTGAAGGGTATTGATTCTGTCTACTTAAGCAAGAAAAGGAAAGCCTTCGACCCGTTCAGCAAGTGAAGGGAGTCGGGCCAGGAATCGTGTACGCCGTCGGAGTCGGATAGTAGAGCTGAAATTTGATTCCGGGGTCGGATCCCTTATAAGCACCAGGAAAGCTAACTGTAGGTGGGTTTGCAGTTCCGCCACCAGAGACGTTGAGCTGCGCGCACTCCATGTAGAGTTGTGCTCCGGGGTAGTTGGATGCACCGTGCAAGGCGATGAGCTCAGATCGTAACAAGTACCTTGTAATCATGAGTCAGATGAAAACCGGGGGAAATTGTCGGGGATACTGACTGGCCGCTCTGAACGCAAGCGGGCAGAATAAAGTCTACTTTGCCTTTATTGTTGTATAGTCTGCTCACGCCCCATTGCCCTTTACTGTCCATGCCGTCTTGGTAGATCTTGAACCATTTGAGTCCAGTAACTTTGGTCGTCAACGCATCATCTACTTTGGCCATGTACACCATCACAGGACCAAGATGACCCTTGTCTATTGGATCTTGAGCATCGCCTGTACCGGCACTGTCAAGTGTATGGTGCCATTCCGCCGTGAGCTTGTCACCAGCTTTGACCTGCGCGCAAGTTTGAGCTGGAATAACGTGGCGGAGTCCGGACTTCGAGAGCTACATACATTGATGATGTCTTTGGGTAGAGGTGTCCTTAGAGGATTGGGGCTAAATGCACGTCAATATCGCATGCGAAGAGAGCCAGCGTTGGTACTTACCCTCCATTGCAGATAACATCATTGGACGTCACGTCGGTAATTGGGCTGATAGTTTACGTGTCAATTTCGGAGTAGATCCCGCTTCCTGCTGGAGGCCATACCCATCGTATGTCTGTTGTATGCTGTCAGTGAGGTGTTGTTAGCCGAGGCTGAGGAGATATGGTACCGGAACTCGGATGCCTTTCGTGTGCCCCTGTGCTACTCCGTTGACCCACAGTTGTGTAAAGATTGTATGGGCCGAAGCGCCGGCGAGCAAATAACACGTGACAAGTACACTCTTCATAATGATATATCGCGTTCGGGTCTTCCCAAAACAAAGGCGAGTAGCTCTTTAAGAAAGACATCTGGACAACCACATTCAGAAGTCATCCGAATTCGACACGGAGCAGCACGGAGTGAAACAAGACTTTCTTCATGAAGCGGCAAACGTCCTACTGGACAGGGAGGTAGCCTGACCACAGACTCATTAAGGCGTGAGTAAGGCCAATATACAGATGTTGCGGAGCGCAAATCCGTGACTCTTGAGCACGTGTGCGACAGAAAAGTGACCAAAGAGCGGACAAATAAAGGGGATGACTAGTACGTCCGAAATAGGAAAATCCCACCGCGATATAGCCTGCTACGCATGGCATGCTGTAATGAAGCCGGTGGGCGTATGGAAGAAGCGGAAAAATGATTATTGCAGGACACAGAGGCGACTGAGGCAAAGTGGAAGGGGACTTCGGTTTCCGGAGGAATGAATGAAGGTCTGAGAAGCTGCAATATATTATATTATCAACTATTGGCGGGCGGGGATGTCACAACCGTTAGGGTAGCTAAAGGAAACATGTTGGGTGTTGGCAGGGGGAGGGCTCATTTGGGGTCCCGCCATGCGGGGCCAGCATTGGAGGCGAGAAGCTTGATGGCTGTTGGTGGTGCCGGCTCGGGGCTCGCGGGCTCTCGAAATTCGAGAAGGATATCGTGGTGCAGAAAGCGTGGCTGGAGAGGCTCTTGGTAGGCGGAAGTGTAGAGGGCTGTTCCCCCGGAGCCTCGACGTTGTTGGACGAGCCTCCAGCGCGATGCCCGTCTAGGTCATACAAGCGAGTGTGGGGACGCCACAATCGGCATAGCCAGACTCGGCGACAGGCCTGGACGGCAGAAGGAGCCTTGTAACCCGTCCTTCATCAATTTACATCAATCACGCCCCCTAGCCGACATAATTATCGTAGATTAAACACTGTTCCCAAATCTCAGCCAGAGTGCGCGTGAGAGCCGCGGGCGAATCAGCAGCCTGATAATGCTCATCCAGCCCTTTAGCTCGGAACAGAATGGCTAGGATACAACACACTGTAATCCGGTACCTGGTATAGGGCGATCCTCCTGCCACTGCACCAGAAAATTGTCATGCTGGAGCTTGGCTAATTGGCATCAACTCCATACACCGCACGGTTCCCGCCATATTCTGGGGTAAATACAATATGTATATAACTAGAGCGATGCGCCGGCATGTGTCGGACCTCGTGGCCTCTGTTTGCTTCCCTCGGTCTCTCTAGTCAATCCGGTTCTCTGTCGTTGTTGGCTATTCCTCAAGATGAAGGGTTCTACCTTCTTCACGGCGGCATCGCTCTGTATGTGCTTTATCACTGCCAATTGACCTACAACTAACGAATCTAGTTGCCCCTCTTGCTCTAGCCCAAGAAGCATTTACCCACGCTGGAACTGGAATCACATTTCTGTAAGATCTTTCATCATAAGTTATAATATGTCCGCTGACCAGGTGACAGTCGTCAGGTGATTACTGAGGACCAGACTACGGGTGGTTTCCAATGGGGTTATGCTCTTCCAACAACAGCTGGTACCAGTGACACTGAGTACATTGGCTACCTTGTGAGTTGAAGTGGCTTGATAAACATTTGCATGGCTTTCACTGACTATTTCAAAGCTTGGTTCCCTACGAACGGGTAGGAAAGGATGGTCAGGTGTCAGCCACGCTGGAGGCATGCCTAATGCTCTTCTTCTTGTGGCTTGGCCTGATGCCGACACCGTCAAGACAGAATTCGTGCATGCAGCGTAAGTCTAGGACAAGTATTCCATAAATTCGCTAGCTAAGCTTATACAGTGGTTACGTTACGCCAAATCCCTACACAGGGAATGCAACCCTGACTCAGATCGCCCACACTGTCAACGACACGCACTTTGAATTGATCTACCGATGCCAGGACTGCTGGGTCTGGAACCAAAAAGGTGCTGAAGGCTCCCAGATCCCTCAAGATGGCGGAGTACAAATCATTGGCTGGGCTCAACATAACGACATTCCTTCAAATCCCCTCGTGTTCCACAACAACGGACAATCACAATTCGGCATTGATGTCACGAGCGCAAGAAATGCAAAGTACGCTCAATGGGCTGGCAATGGAGGCACCCCGACTGCCACTCCCACTGGCACGCCAACACCTACTTCCACTCCTCCGACGGGACCGACCTCTTGCGCTGGTCTCCCAGCCCCTACCGGCTCATATGATTACATTGTTGTTGGTGGCGGTGCCGGTGGAATTCCCGTCGCAGACAGGCTCTCTGAGTCTGGTAAGAGTGTTCTCCTGATCGAGAAGGGCCCGCCATCCCTGGGCCGATTTGGCGGAACGATGAAGCCAAAATGGTTAGAAGGCACTAACCTCACCCGATTTGACGTTCCTGGACTTTGCAATCAGATCTGGGTTGATTCTGCCGGTGTAGCTTGCACTGATATTGACCAGATGGCAGGTTGCGTCCTCGGTGGAGGTGCTGCTGTTAACGCCGCTCTTTGGTGGAATCCTGTCCCCTTCGACTGGGATTACAACTTCCCTGCTGGATGGAAGGCTGCTGACATGAAGGCTGCAACCCAGCGTGTCTTCAAGCGCATTCCTGGCACAGATACCCCGTCAATGGACGGCAAGCGCTACAAGCAGGAAGGCTACGATGTCCTGAAGAAGGCCTTCACAGCTGATGGCTGGAAGGAAGTCACTCCAAACAGCGTTCCGGACCAAAAGGATCGCGTCTTTGGGCACGCTCCTTTCAACTACGAAAACGCACAAAGGCAGGGACCTCTGGGTACGTATCTTGTCAGTGCTCTGACGCGGAGCAACTTCAAATTGTGGACGAACACCGCTGTCAGGCGCGTAATCCGCACTGGAGGAAAAGCTACAGGTGTTGAGCTTGATGGTGGCGCTGGCGGTTACTGCGGTACTGTCAACCTCAAGCCTGGCGGTCGTGTCATTCTTTCTTCTGGAACCTTTGGCTCCACAAAACTTCTCTTCCGAAGTGGTATCGGCCCCAAGGATCAGCTCAATGTCGTCAAGAACAGTGCTCAGGATGGCTCGACCTTCATCAATGAGACTCAATGGATCAACCTCCCTGTCGGATCCAACCTCAACGACCACGTCAACGTAAGTTTCCAATCGTTTCATAATTTACCGATGTACTCACACCAATTTAGACCGATATCGTTGTGAGGCACAAGAGTGTAGATTTCTATGACTTCTACAAAGCATGGGACGGAGTGTTCCCCGAAGACAACGCACAGTACCTGAACAACCGTAGCGGTATCCTTGCCCAGTCTGCCCCGAACATTGGCCCCATGGCCTGGGAAGTCATCAAGGGCTCTGATGGAATCGATCGCGCTATTCAATGGCAAGCTCGTATTGAAGGCCCGCTGCCAACTGATAACAGTCAGTCTTCCCAAGTTCTAAGCGCAGGCGCAGTACTGACAACTCCTAGTCTCCATCACCATCAGTCAATATCTTGGTCGTGGATCTACCTCGCGTGGAAGCCTCTCCATCAACGGCGGCTTGAACATGTTCGTTTCGAAAGCACCCTACCTTCAGACCAAGGAAGATCTTGCTGCTGTCACCCAATCTCTCAAGAACATGCAGAAGGTCATTGCCCGGGATCCCGATATCACCTGGGAGGTGCCTGCAGCGAACGTCACTATCGAGGACTATCTGGCTAGCGTATGTTGACCATCATTTACCAGTGCGTGTTATATCACTAACAAAGTCTCTAGCTTCCCCTCACTGCCGGAAAACGCCGTTCTAACCACTGGATCGGTACATCGAAGATCGGAACCGATAGTGGTCTAACCGGCGGAACTAGCGTTGTTGATACCAACACTCAAGTCTACGGCACTGACAACATTCACGTCGTCGACGCTTCCCTTTTCCCTGGGTAATTTCCTTCTATGTAACAAACTTTCAACGTGTACTAACAGCAATCAGACACATCGTCACCAACCCCACTTCATACATCGTCACCATTGCCGACCACGCCGCGGCAAAGATCCTCGCTTTGGGCTCGTCTGGCAGTACCCCAACCAAGCTGGCTGGTGCGGTACGTAACTAAAGCTCCTTTACCTCAACAAAATAGCATTTAGAGTATGGAGTGTCTTGTGTAGTGTCTTCTATTGACAGTACATCCACCGCTACGCACTGGGGTCGGCCTTCACGCACTGCAAAACGAAATAAGAATTGGGCTGATTTTGGTATGATACAGAATCAGCAATGCGGTGGCAAGAATTGGACAGGCCCGACTCAGTGTATTGCGGGTTACGCGTGCAAGGTGAGTCTACTTCCACATATTCAACGGAGAGTGGAGTTGACGATAGAACAGAAGCAGAGTAATGTGATGAGCCGTTGTGTAAAGCAATAGAAGCTTGGAAAATATATGAGGGATGTTAACACTCTTTTGGCTCGAGCTTAGTCTCGTTGTTCTTGTAAATACTTCAATTGGACTGCTGTCATACTGCGCTCGTTCCTCGTGCCTGGTGATGAATTGTATCTTGAATACGCGTTATATGAAACACACCCAGCCGGCTTTAGACAATATTTAAGCAGGAGACTCGCTCTATCGTCTTCGACTTCTATTATAAAAGCGTTTTGAAACGGGATCTCACGCCGTGGTTGGCCGCCAAGGCCCCAACCCCAAACCATTCAAGCGCCTCAGCCCCAACCTCGTCGTCATTGATCCCGCATAGATCCACCAACCTCACGCCATACCATCACGCTTCCTTTTTGTCAAATTCTCCCTCTCTACTCTTCCAAGTCTCCATCCCAGGTTTCCTACATCAATTACAACATTGAGTCATGCCACAACAATGCGGCGCTCCCAGCCGCTTAATCGATTCCCCGCTCTTCAATGCCTCAGAGCTGTTCCAGCAGCGGTGGGAAGATAGTCCCAAGGATGATAGAAAGAGATTGGAGAAATGTTGGGGGTATATGGATTGTGGGGAGTGTCATCGGAGTGATGGTTTTTGTGGGTGGTGTGCTATCGTGAGTTTGTTCTTCGTCCCTGTTTGTGATGGAAGTAGGGCGATTGGGAATGTTTGAATGTGAATGAGAGGGCATACTTTTCGGCTTCGGAGCTTGTGTTAAAGTCGCTTCTCCATTCCTTCCTGCCATACATTTGAGCTACATGAGTCTAGGACTTTTCATGTTCCAATCGATTTCATAGCTCTTTCTCTGCCCCGCATTTACTAATAGAATATCTGTAGTCTAGCACGTGTCTTCCCCTCCCCATGGACCCCCTATCCCGCGCCTTCCCATTGCTCTCCCCAATGCGCTACAAATTCATCTGTGCAATGGGCCCCGAGCGCTTTGAACTTCGAACAAGCGGACTGGGCTGTCAAGTATCCACTATTACATTCTTGACCTCTATCGTAACGATTTTCTGCACGATATTTGGTCTCGTTGTTCTTTATGGACTTGTTAAGCTCGCTAAATGGATCGGGATTGCGTCTAGAGCTCATAAAGGAGGTTGGGTTGTGTATGAGGATGGGTCAGGTGAGATCTGGGTTCGTAGGCCAGATAGCTGGGGACGGTGGTGGCGAAAGGTCATTGGGAGGCCGAAAGAAGAGGAGGAGATGGTGCTTGATGATGGGATTGAGGAGAGGTCGAAATGGGTCTGGAGGAATGTGTTTTCGAGGCGAAAGAACCTTCAGCCTGAACAGGCAGAGAGAAGGCCGTTACTTAGTTGATTCATCGCGATCCCCGTTCCTTGACGAGATATTATGGCCTCGCCTATCGGGTTGACTACTTCGCGACCGTAACCACTTCGAACATTTTCTCTCTCCTGCTACCGCGCAACGTCATTAAGTGCAAGAGACCCAAGGGTGAGGTTCTTTCCACGTCCGCCGCATTTCTCACCGCCAACTTACGAATTCACGTGCGCTCTATGACGAATTCGACCCACTTCTCTCATTCACCTTCACTTTCAAACCTCACCCCCACTCTACATAAATCTCGCCCTCTTTCAACCTTCTCTCTCGACCTCGCTCTTTCCACCCAAGTCTTTCTCTCTCACTGTGGGCTCCCCTTGAGTATGCCTCGATCTTTCGACACAGCTTCCTCTACTATCAATCTCACCCCATCCAACTCCGACGTCCAGACCTACCGCGACCATCCTGCCATGAACGACACGATTACGATCAACGTACCCGCCGAGGTCGCTGCTGAGTGGATCGCGAAGGGTGTCGGTGTTCCCGCCGTTGATCCCAACGTGAAGCAACTCTCTGACTTCGAAGGGAAGTGGCTCAACAATATCAAGCCGACTCCCGATACCGCAGCGAAGGAGAGCAAGACCACAATTGAAAAGGACATGTTCACAACCTCTAAGAATGGGGGAAAAGCCAAGAAGGACCTCTTCGACAACCCATACAAAGAGACTGATATGTACAAAAAGGTAGATGCCGGTGATGCTGCATGGGATATTCCACCGAAGCCGAACTTCATCTACTTCGACCCGCATCTTGATGGAACCTCACCGAAGGTCGCTCCCATCAAACCAAAGTTAAAGACGAGCACTGTCAGGAAGACCGGCAATTCTTTCGACCTCGGCCGTGCTATCAAGGCTTTCCGTCCTCAGGCTACCGAATTGCGCTCGACTAAACTCGCCAAAGTTCCGCCGGCCAAGTCGTCCATAGGAAAGCTCTCTATATCAACGCTCGATATTGACCACACCGTAGAGGCTTTTCGTGCCCATCTCAATGAGAATCGCTTCGCTAGTTATTCAGATTTCGATAGTGCTCTCGATTCTCTCCACGCTAGGCTTCTCCAAGATACTTCTGCTGATCTAGTCGAGGATACGTCCAAGATGTTGGCCAGCGCGAAAAACACCATCGATAGCAACCCCACCGGCCAAAATTGTGGAAAAGCTGGTCACTTCACTTCCAAGTGTACTGAGGATCTAATGTGGCTCAACGTCGGCGAAATGTGTGGAGAAGCTAGCCACATGCCTATCGACAACCACAGGTACCCCACCGTATTCAATAGCAATGAATCCATGGTTGCCATGGCTTCCGAGGAGAATAGCGACAAGAATATCCCCACAAGCATCACGGTCTGCAAAGGCTGTTGGGATGGATGTGATTCCTGCTGTCCTGAGTTCAAGGATGACGTCGTTAATCACCAAGTCTGCCCAGGCATTTACAATTGTCGTGGGTGTGATGTCTGCAATACCCAAATTGAGAGCCATTGCGGTACTCCTACCCCGAAGCAGTCAATCGATGAAGCTCGTGGCAAGCAGAGCAATTACCGGGACCTGCCATGGATTTCTTTCACGGAAACCGATTTTTACAATAAGACTCCCGCTGCCAAACAAGGCGAATTAAATGCGCCAGATTCGACGCTGCGAAAGGCCTTTGCCACTCTTGGTCTTCAGGACAAAGAATCAGTTACTTTCAACAGACTCAATGATCAGTTCCGCGAGCGTCTCTTCGAGAATCCCCAAGCTGTGGTGGAATACGGCCGCGCATACTCCATCATTCTCCGGCACCAGGACGAGAGTGGCAAGTGGAATGATGTTTCCATTACGAATAACAAGACGAGTGCTACTACCGATGGCGAAGGAGCCAAGGACAAGAAGCGTGAACGCGTCTTCTGGGACAAGTCAGTCCTCAACGTCAGCACCAACATTCAAGATGACGACATGCCAACTGGTTGGGGCAACACTGGTTTGCAGAATACCGATGATGGAGAGAGCGTCAAGGCTATGAAGTCCCGCCCTTGGAGATTTGTTGTGGAGAACGATCAATCTAGTATTGGATCTACTCGCTCAAGCGAACCAAACAAACCAAGCCGGTGGGAAACTTCCGAATCGGGATCCGCGTCCATCCAATTTAGCAGTGATCTTGCTTCCAGACCGAGCTCAGTGCATGGCTACTTCCCACCCTATGGCCCGCGAGCCACGACGGGGGCCGAATCCATCAGCGGCTCCGCTTTTAGAAAGCGTGCCATATCCAGAAGCTCCTTGTCTGATAGCATCTGGGGGGAAATCGTCTCCAAGGACCTCGCCGTCACCTACTGGGCCACTGTAGAGTCCGCCGGCAAGAAAATCAATATCCCTATCGACGGCAAGAACGTCGCCGGTCTTGAGAAGACCGTCATCGATGCCGGTATGAAGAAGGTCTGGAAGTGGGTCACGGAGAAGAATCTTGGAGACAAGATTAACCTTCAAGATGCCTATGATTTGGCAAAGGAGATGTACGCCATGGACCAGGATCACGAAGAGCATGCTAGAGATAAAGCTGTGCATGAGCGCACGTTCCGAGCCGATACCTCACTGCCGCCTTCGGTTTGCGGAGGCTGGGGCCCTTTGCATGCCGTTTCGTGAGCTTGGTAAAGAATATCTTGACCTTCGTGGCATTCCAAACTGGTTAAGGATTAATACTCTGGTGGATGGTGAAGCGAAATGGTGGGTACAGTACTAGATTGGCGTTTCAGCCACACGTGCTTGCGTTTATAGCAAGCTTTGGGTTCTTTTCTTTCGAGAGACTGCATTCGGAAACATGGTTTAGGCATATGGCAGAGACAAGGTTGGACTCGGGTCAAATTTTCTCTTTCCTTGTATCCTTTATCAACCATTTGCTAAACAGCTTAAAGCTCTCTACGGTAGTAAAAACAAAATGTGTATAACTATATTGTCCATGTTTACTTGAGTGGATGTCAAGACACCATGCTCAAGGGACCGAGTAAATTCATTAGGAGCTAGATACTACTCCTATATCCAGGCCGTGATTGTGAAATATATCCCATTACACAAAGAGACACAAGGCGGAACCAAATTTCCGTCATGAATTCACTGGTCTACAGTGGAAGAGCTCATCGTCGTCAACTTAGTATTCCGCCTCGTTCACAGGCCCTGGTACCAATAACAACCCAGCATCAAAATCATTCTCATCATCATCATCATTAAAATCATCATTATCGTCGTCATCGTCGTTTTCTCGTCATCCTAATCTTCGCCCACCATATCATGAATTAGATAATGCCGGAACTCCATATGATGCTGAAACATATCCGTATCGTCTATCAGAGTCTCGTGGAAGATGGCCATTCTGACTTCATTCTTCAGACATATGATATCGAATTTTCCAAGTTGGTCTGTCTCAGGGAGGGGTTCTTCAACATTTTTGTCAACGATGGATTTGTCGGGCAGATTATCCTCAATTTTCCTCGAGAAGCCAACTTCTGCAGCGTCGTACAAGCACACCGTCTTCGGAGTCGGCTCGCCATGCAAGTATGGCGGGATAAGGCCCCCGGACTCGTGGATCTCCATGTACATTTTCAAGTTGACTCCATGTCGATGCAGCTTGTAGCCGATGGCATGGCGCTCCCTTAGCCTCTCGGCCTCGCACACGCACTCGGCGAGATGAGTGGGCAATTTTATGCTTGTTGGTTGCACGAACTCTAGGGTGTTGAGGGAGCCGAGGCGGGTGTACGGAGTGAAGTCGGGTAGTTCCTCGAAGAAATTGCCTACTTGGCGGCGGGGACGGTGTATCCGAAGGGTGGCGAGGTTGGGAGGGGCGAGTGTGGGAGCGAGGATGATGCCCCGGTAGAGGAATGAACACGGATCGCATTCTAAATAGGTCAACAAGGGAAAATTTCGCATACCATCCCCATCCAGCTTGAGTTCTACCGGTCTCTCTGGGTCGGGAAGGGTACTGTAAATGGGGTCGTAGTGCGTAAGCGACTCTAGAGAATGCGCAACTGGCAGCAGCGCCTGTAGTGAGGCATGGGGCGCCCTGGAGAGCCTGGGCGTGATGCCTCGGTCGCCATGTATATTAAATACATTCTCGCCGAGCGTGAGATGCTTCAAGGACTTGGGAGTGGCCAAAATACATCGCAGGCTGCTAGGCTTGATATCGCATTCGTCGAAGATCAGGGTGGTAAGTGGCGTGGTGGAAGAAAATTGGGCTAGTTCGGGGATGTCGGCGGGGAGACTGAGGCAGGATACATGTAGGTAGCGTAGAGAGGGATGTCTGAATAAGCAGTGGAATCCACCGAGGTCCCAGAAGTCCGAAGTTGCGCCATGAGAGTGGAGTATTACTGTTACAAGGTCAGCTTGGCCAACATGTCGTCCTAGGACTAAGACTGTAAAGTAATGTCGTAAAACTTACGCTTATTTAGCTGGGCTAGCCCCAAGTCCACTTGCAACGATTGTCCCAGGCTATAGCTAACCTTCTCAAGCGCGGTGCGGAAGCTTTCCATGTCCTGTTCCACCCACTCATTGCCGCCCTCGGTCCATTTGTAGTTATCGTACGGGCTCTCGACGTGCCAATCTTTCAAGCCCTTCATCTCGCCGAGACAGGCATTGAAAGCGTTGCGCTCCTCGACCGTGGTCGCTAGACTAGGATGGTATTCGTATAGGATCTTGAGCGTGCGTACGGCCGCGATGCGCTCGAATCGACGGGAGAAGGCGTTGAGAAGGTCGTGAAGGTCGTCGGTGGACCTTAGTTCGATGACAGCGTATATGAGCTCTTCGGCGAGTGGCTGCAGGCGACGACATGTGCAAGCGAGAGAGACAAGCGCGGGGCAGTCGTCAGAGAGGTACGAGACGACGTCGATAATGAGCTCGGTGGGGAGCGAGAGGAAGCGCGATTGCTGTTGCTGGGTGGCCATTTTCGTTCGTGCGCGGGTTGTGTGCTGGCGCTGACTTGGTGATGGTGTAAGGGACAATTTGGTGGTGATGGGACTATTTCGGTGACGTTGGATGGAGGGGCGAGCTTCAGATGACGAGGACACCTGGTCACGTGCCAGTTGTAGCCACACGAAATAATTGGTCTGAAAGGCATCATATGTCTTCATATATGCCTTAAGATGCCTCACACTCGCACTCGTAGCTTCCACCCCGTAATGCTCGCTCTCCCAAGCACCAAAGCTACACCCCCAACAAACACCATGCTCGCCCCCCACATCTGCGCATATAGATAACTCCCACCACCCCTCTGGATCAACGCGCCCGCAATTGGAGGTCCAGTCAAACTGGCAACCCCCACAATGCTGAACCCCATCCCATTTCGCACGCCGACTTTGTTCATATCCTTCGTCAACGAGCTCAGCGCCGACGGAAACAACCCTTGGAACCCGGCTGAGCTGACCCCATAAACGATTGCCCAAGCATAGAGCCCCTTTTCCGTCTTCACCTCAGCCCACAAATACAGCACCACGGTACTGGCGAACGCGAACGGTATGAGCGTGTTCTGGGGCCCGAATTTGAGATCCGCCAAGTAGGATGGGATGAGCCGGCCTACGAGCCCGACGCCGTTCATGATCATGAGGAGGTTGACCGATGTGCTATAAGGGACGCCAATAACCTCGACGCTGTATGCACCTATGTAGTAGAACGGGAAGTATTGTCCGGCGTACACAAAATACACGCCAATGACGTATAACGTGTAACGTAGTTCTGTAAACGCGGACAGCTCAAGCAAAGGCCCAGTCTTTCGCGGTGGGAGTCGTGGCTTCAATAGCGAACAGTAGCATGCTCCTACAGCTAACATTACAAACGCCATGATCCGGACTGTCCATGCGAAGCCGAGTTTTGGTAATAGTTGGCGGGCGATGGTGGGATAGACCAAACCACCCGTTGCGGACCCGGAGGCTACAATGGCAACAGCTAGGCTGCGGTTCTTAGAGAAATACGTCGTGACGAGGGACATGGCTGGGGAGAACTGCAACCCGCAACCTATGCCGTTCAGCACGCCCTGTGCAAGGAATAGCTGCCAGTACTGCGTACACAACGAAGTCATAAACATCCCGAGAGAAGCTATGAGAACGCCGGGAATGATGACCCAGTGGAAGAGTCCTCCATCAAGAGCTCGTCCAGAGAACATCCCGAGGAAGAAATGGAAGAACATTTGCATAGATCCGATCCAGGACACTGCCGAAGGTTCTAGTCCGAGTTCGGTTGTGTAGTAGGTTTGGAATACGCCAAATGAGGATATCATGCCCCACGTGTTGAATACGACGAAATGTCCCATGAATGCTTGCAGCCAGGCTTTGAACCCTGAATCAGGTGGAGGTCCGGGATCCCGTATCGAAGCATTGGAGCGCGCGGTGAGGACCGTAGTGAGTTTTGTGCCTATCGATTTCCTACTCGGCTGAGGCTGGCTTGAAATTCTAGAGATTTCAGGATGACTCGAAGAACGTCTGGAGTCGACATCACTTCCATCACCGGCTTGGTGGACAATAGATTCCGTCTCTTCGAGGTCCTGTGAACCTTTCTCGATATCTCGGGTTGGGTATTCGGGAATAGGGACAGACATTATGAATTAACGCATAGATCTAAATGGAGCACAAACCGGAAATCAGACGAGAAGACGAGGAACTGATACACAAAACACGAGCGGGGATTTCCCCAAAGACATTAGAACAGGGACATGAGTCGCCTCAGCTTCCCCGAGAGCGGCCGCGGAGAAGACTTCGGTACTATGCATTAGTCGCCCTATCGTCGAGGGCACCGTTGTCCCTTTGCAAGCCGTGGAAAGCTTTTATTGCCGTCAATTGGTCGCACGTTAGTGGTGCATTATATCCGTTGAATATTTTCGGGGAAGGATGGGGCGGTCTAGCGGTTTTGAGCCCTAGACTAGGGCTTACAAACCGCGTCGGTGAGAATGCCGAAGTCGGTGAATTGGGGGTATATTTGATCGGCAAATACCGAAAATGCGTCTCTTTCCACGTACATCTTAGAGAGTTTCCTCCTTTCCGTGTTAAGGGCAAGTCACGGGACAAAAGACCTATCCCTTTGGAAATTGTTTCGCAAGAAGTAGACGGAACTAAACTACACCCCTGTACGTACTCATATTCCATTGTGACCGCCACCTCCACGCCAATATGTATATACTCGCTCGAGTCCCATGAAATCAAAGTCCGGGAAAGCCAGTCCCATTCCCCAACCCACAACCAGGATGTCCCTCACAGGTAGAGACAGTATGGATGTATCTTAGCTTCCCCTTCTCAACTCTAAACAGATGCGAATCAGGGGTCGGGTTCGGACTCGCTCTATCCAAACCCGGAAATCCAACATATATATCGACTGCCCCCATCTCCTCATCAATAACATACCGTCTTCCAACAACTTTAATCGTACTCGGCAACCCAAGGTCACAAGTGTTGGAAGAGAGATTGCCTCTGCCCGTGTATGCGCCGCCTTCAAGCCGTGCACACGGCGTTCCCCAGGGCACCGTCACGTTTGCGCTGTCGAATCGATCGAAATATGCATCTCCAGCCGCTTTGATGACTTCGCGAGTATCGCGATCCCCTTCAGGAATTGGATCCCATTTCTCGAGGGAATTGTAATAAGCATATCCCGTTGCGTTGAACAGCCAATCTCCCTCGTCCGTCACAAGCGACTCCATCTTGGTGATTTTGGTGCCATCCGCCTCCATGCGAGTGCCGATGACATAAGGGTGCTTCGGGTCCGTGACGATGATTTCAGTGAAAGTGGCGCAGGCGACTGGATCGTGGAAGCTGCGGTTGTGGTCGATTTTGAGAGCGTTGGAGAGGATTCCGATTCGAATGTCGACCGCAGTGAATTGCTCGGTGTAGTTTACATTGTTGGAGAGATTGATAATTCCTGAGGGTGTGCCCTTGCTCTGGGCGTCGACGTAGGATGTGGTTATGTTCTTGAGAAAGGTACGACTGCATTCAGCAGAAACTTTGGCTACCAGCACGCTGGAGAGAAGAATTGAGGGGAACATCGGGGAAAAAATTCGCAGTTCAGATCGCCTTTTGTTGAGGGTAGTAGTCTTTAATTCTTAATCTCACATTGCTCTGCCAATCTGTCGACGTTAAATAGATTCTTTCCCCTTAAAAGAACTGATGTGCCGTTCACATTCATTTACCGTGGCAAATTCTATTGAGGGGTTCTGCCCAATAGTGCTCTTTCGCGTTTGTTGCTATTTTGCTTGTGCTACTTCATACGTCAACTCTATCAATTGCATGCAAGCAAATCCATGATATTCGATCAAATCTAGGACTCGACGGCCCCCCAGACTTATCTATATAGATGGTGTGGGGCAACGAGAATTGGGTTCCATATGGAACACCCCACATCATTTACGATGTTGTTCCTATAGATTTTACCCGGTACTTCCTGCACGACTAAAAGAGACTCGCATGAGTGTTGGAATGATACCCCCAGATTGACATCTCTTTTCTCGATGCTGATGATGAACTTGTGTTAGTATTGAGATTGATTCTAGGAGCATTAGGTACCCAGGGTAAATCCACGCCAATTGACTGTAGCAAAGTGGTGACTCTTCCGGTACCCTGTCGTTTACCCCAATGACTGTGAGCAAAGAGGTCTTCTCACAAGTGAAAGGGCGGAGTCCGAATGAGGAAGGATTCGTGGCGCATACAGCGAAGGCAGGGTTGGCACCTTTCCATATGCGGGTAGTTTGCGTGGCGGTGCAGACAAACTTCCTGGAGATGAGTCGACATCTAAGCCGCTGAGTCGACTGCATTTTGATCTTGACTCCGCCGAAGATAAAAGTATAAGAAGCCAAGGGGCTATTATAGTAATCGCATTTAAGCAACTATTCCAGTCCTTGTTTAGATTGGACTATAGTATTCAGAACAATCGCAACCATGTCCATCCAACTTCCATATACTGTCCAAACATATGTCGGCATGGTCTTGAGGAATGGACGTCCACAAGACCGTTGTTTTCCAACTAAAACTCCATTTCTCGCCCCTGCGGATCGCCACTCACTCCCGACTATCAACTCGTTCCTGAACATGGTGTCCTATCACCCATCGGACGCCATTATCAACACAGCAGTTAAATATCTCCGAGATCAAAGCGCATCCAAACACCACTCTTCTGGGTCTTACTCTAATCGGAAATTAACAATGTTCGCGGCGAACCTAGGCTCATGCTTGGCAGACGTGAGCAAAGATGATCTCAAAAAGTATGTCCAATCGAGAACGCGGTTCGATCTCGAACAAGCGGCAGCCATAGTTGTATCAGCATTTATGAATGACGGACGCGTGGATGATGCGGTGCGATTGGTGAAAGAGCTAGGAACAATCATGGCTACGAGTTGTATGTGGGTCGAACCAAACGTCCAGCTAGCAACATCGGACGGACCATTCGTCTTCCCTGCAAGCATTGCAAGAAAGCTTCAGCAATCAGCGGCATCCTGGGGTATGGAAATCCCACTCGCCAACAGCTTCGAAGAGCTCTTGCCGCTGTTGATGCGAGTGCGGAGGAGCAAGCCAAACGATAGGTGTCTTTACATCCCGCAGTGGTTGTTCGAAGAAGCTGGGATCGAAGCTCCAGAGAATTTCAGGGAGCAATTCGAGCACGTCGATATCGCGCCAGTAAAGGCGAAAGAAGATGACTCCATCATGTTGTCACGCAAACATTATCGGAGTATTCAACGGCACCTCTTCCGCATCTATCGATTCTGGAAACCAGATGTCAGGCTTCGCAAGCGCATCAAGAAGCTTGAAGACAAGGTGCTTTTTGCGGGCTCCTGGATTCAGAACCGCGTGTTTGATTTGGACGATGTGGCTCTACTGGCTCATTACTTTTTCTGCTTCCAGCGACGCTTGCAGAGGAAGGTCGTGAGTACCCCAGCAGGGAATCAGTTCCTCGGAAAAGGTGAAAGCATGAAGCTCTTCCAGAACAATATCTCGGCACGGTCCACGTTTGAAAACGTCCTGTTAGATATCGCGGACTCGAACAAAGAAGGCGTCGCAGTGGCAATGGGCAGCGAAGATACTCTCGCTCTGATCGACGAAACATGTTTGCTCATGAAAACATACGTGGACATTTACGGCGGAGGAAGGACCGAAAACCTTTGTTTCAAGCAAGGTGTAAGAGGAGGTACGGGCAGGGGGCCGGTCGATGAGTACAATCTGCTGTGTGATGTACTTAGCCACTTGAGGCCCCAGGCCAGGTATGAAGGTCATGTCGATGTTCCAGGCAAGACGAAAAAGTTCCTGGCAAAGGACATTATGCATTGGAACAACCAATGGGAGAATGACGCGTTTGCGGGTGATTCAAAACCTGGTTGGCAGGATTGGTTACTTAAGAGAGGGTTGGTTGAGGATGGAGAGTGGACTATTGTGAATGAGTCAGGGCTTCCAACCGCAAGCACTACGTTTACGCGCCTCGTGTGTTGTGCGGTAACGTAAGACGCACGAACGTAGTATACTTTCCAGACAATTCGTGCGTTAGGTTAGGGATTAGGATTTGTACAAACTGCGTTCTGCGCCTTGGCAGGTAGATAGAGGAGTTGTAGTCACGTAACTGTTATTGCCCACTCTCCTGCTATCTATTCATATAATATTTATCTTAGTACTCTTAGCTATAAATAGGCGTTGTTTTACACGCAAACCAGTTAGTGCGTGGGCGTAACGCACGACGTGCACCTATTATATAAGTCGGAACGCTTTTTTTAGGACAATTACCTTTAGGTCTACCTTCACGCACGAACGAACTTACCAAGTGGGACGAATTGCTAGTAAAAAGGCCTGTGCGATGTACTATGCGTACGATTGGAAGTCCTGAAATGAGTAGTAAGCTGTTCTAGAAAGCATACGTTTATGCATTGCTTCCGGATGTAAGAGCCTTGTTTCGAATGGCAGAAATACCTTGTCTACCCTGGTCCACAATACTCTCTATTCTTTTGAACTGTACACCGTACGCTTTCACTCGGGTTTCCCTTGCCATTAGTTGCTAGTGACGCTTACTTCGGCAACAAGACCCACCTCCCAAACCTAAGTTGTCGTCCATATCTCTCACAACTTCACAGTCCAGCCACATTCCTTCTCTGCGGCTTGCATTAGCAAACATGTCGCAAGGTAGGCAACCCCCGGTGATGGAAAAATGTATTCTTATTTTTTGAACATTTTTAGTCAACAATTCGTGTTTCGAGGGCAGGAAGTGCACATACATTCAACATCGAAACATTAATAATATCACCGGAATAATAATAGACTATCTGTTCATTGAGAATGAAGGGGGGTAATCGGATTTCAAAACACTATTTGAACTATAACGCACTATGTTTCAAGCTTGATGTGAATTAAATAGGTATATCTAGAATCATCTCGCACTAATCCCTCAAATCCTTGGCTACTTCCACGTCCTCTACCTCCTTAGTGACGACCACCTCATGACTATGCTCCAGCTCAGAAAGTATTATCCACGTGGGAAGAATACAAAGAATGGTGATGCCAAAGTTGAGGCCAATGCTCACAAAGTGGTTGGCGTTGCCTTCAGATTGCATACTATTCGCGAACCATCGGTTAGCATCCTCACAACAAAAGGGGGGATTCAAGAGACAGGGTGAGAAAAAAACAACTTACGCCCAAGCAACAGTCTGACCCAGCGCCTCGACGCCCCTCAAAATGCCCACGTGATGGCTCGTGCTCGAAAGATCCGTGGCGTACTGGCCAACCAGCCAATACAGAAACTGCTGGAAGGCCTGGCCGCCAAACTGCCAGAAGAAAACGAGGGCATAGCTCTTCCCGAAGCCGCCCTTGAACCAGTCAAAAGCCGGAGCCTCGGGGGCATCGTAGAATTGCTTCTGGAGCACGGTGGCCCAAATCCAGGTCCCGACGAGGATGGTGACGATGGAGAGAAACGCAATGCGGGCCCGCGTCTTGATGTGCACCTTCTGGTTGTCGAGCAGGGCCGCGATGAGAAACGAGCTGAAGATGCCGGCAAAGTTTGTGAAGAAGGACGAGAAGGCGCGGGAGCGGACGGTGAAGTAAGTCGTCAGCCACGTGCTCAGGAACCCGTTGTAGAAGTAGCTGATGAAGAAGGCCGGGAGCAAGAGCAGGATCCTGCGGCTCAGGAACAGCTTCCCGACGGCCTTGAACTCGGCGCCCCAGGTTGCCGCTTGCCGGACCACGATCCTGGTCCCGTCGTGGCGCCAGACCTTGGGTGCGGGCGAGAGGCACAGGGCGATGGGGAGGCCGAGGCACATGATGACGATGAAGACGATGTACGTCGAGGACGAGACGGAGCCCGTAGTCTTCCTGTTCGCATTCAACCCCAGATTGATGGCGCCCCCAACGATAGGTCCAGCGGCCTTGGCCGTCTGCCAAATAGCGAGATAGAAGGCGCGGTCCTTGGGCGACGGATAACCAATGATGATGGCAGCTTCAGCAGCCCAGAAGAAGCCCGCGGAAATACCACAAAGGGCGCTTCCGAACAATAGAAACCAGGTGTTTGTGCCGACGTTGTTGGTGTACAGGCCCGCGCCATAGAGCGGATATCCCACCGCTCCGAGCGCCAGTCCATACTTCAGGCCGATGCGGTTGTTGATGGCGCCCGCCGCCGCGCACACAACCGCAAAGAGGCCGTACACCAGGGCGTTGGCGGCAGAAACGGCATATGGCTCGGCCGCGCCGCCGGCACCCAGTCCGCCTAGGGCATCCCACATGCCTGGCGCGGTAAACGAGACGCCGCATGCGACGACGATTTGGAAGGGGACGGAGCGAAAGAAGGACCCGGATTTCAACGCCATCTCGGGAGTAGTAGTGGTCGACATCTTGGGATGGATGTGATGAGAAGGCCAAGGATGTTTGCTTCCTTCGCGTTCCGAGACATGTCTTTACTTTTATTATGAATATGTGAATAGCGCGTTTCTATGGGGCCGTCACGCAATTGATGAGTTTTCGCCTTCGATGCGCTTTCCTTGAAATTTTTCTTTCTAGGGCGGCGTTGGGAGCGCAATGCGGATCGGCCCGTTGTGCTCAGCCTTGGCATCTTGTCCCGTATACGGGTAGAAGCGCCTTAGTTAGGAATTCCATGTGGCGTAGAAGTAAGTAGTGTTGTGCTATCGATAGAGTCTGCCTGCAAATAACTTCAGTTGTAAGTTGAGGCTATTGCAGAAGTGCAGATTAGTAAACCGATATTCTAGTACGTCGGGGCCTTGTATGTGTGTATTCTGTGGACAGGGTTGAAGGCGGTTGCTAGAGCCTGACTACAGAATAGTAATACGAGAAAGAAGCAGTTGTTTGAGCCTACGATAACCTTACTTTGCACACTCGGAAAGAGTTCTATTTAGAATATGAATTGATATGGTATGAAAATATGAGAATATCCAATATATAACTAAACCCTGCTCTTTTCGAGACTGGAGTGGACCTGCACTTTCCAACCCTCTTCTGCATATACATGAATAACCTTGTCTTGGGAGTCAATATCATATACTCCCAAGTTCCGGCTACTCCTAGCATCCTTCAATGGCATCCGGGTTTTCCTCCGCTTTGCCGTTGGTGGACTAATCATCAAGTCCCTCATACTCTGGCGCCTCTTACTGGTGGAGGGCGCATTGTCATCCGCGGAAGACACGGGAGTGGGAAGAATGGCTGCGTTGGGCGCCAGTGGAGGAAGAGGAGATGTAATTATTTGCTCGCTTGTGTCCTCGCGCACTAAAATGCGGACTTCTCTTGACGCTTTAGCTCCGACCCTCTGGGTACTGCCAGAGACCTGGGAGGTCGATGTTGTTGCCCAAGTGTCCTGGGTAGCCATCTGTGGTGTTTCTTGGATAATTCCATCGCCTGAAGTGTTCTGACTTGGTTCTTGTGTCGTACATGTTGAACTGCACTGAGTGGTCTCTTGTGTCGTCTCACGCTCTGAAGATGTCACTTGAGAACGGTTGCTCTCTCCCGCATATCTCCTAGCCAGTATAGCAACATCTTTCGCATGGCCATCCAGCTCATCGGGGTCTGGTGCTTCCCATTTCTCTTTTGCCATCCGCTCAAGATCCTCCATGGTCACTGTATCCTCCCAGCTGCGGTCATGATGAATCTTCTTGATTCGAGGATGTCGAAGCATTTCGAAGTTCTCGTTTTGCACCTTCTCGTAACCACTACCAAGAATCTCTGCAACAAAAGGCTTTGTGAACGCCACTGACATGCGCCGGTCGTAACTGTAAGAGTATTTGAAGTCAAACTTCTCAGTTGAACCATCCTGGTTTATAGAAGCTCTCCGGAAATTTCCGTTGTCGTTGAGGTACTTTAGTTCCAGCTTTGGGATGCATTTGTCCAGGGTGAGAGCTCCTACGATCTTGAACTTTGGTTTAGCCCCAATTCGTTCTACATTGGACTTGTTTGTCAGACATCCAAGATGGAAGTGCGTCCAGTGCAAAGGCTTTACGTTCACCTTGGCGGCAGTTTGAGCATCGTAGCTGGCGCCAACGATTGCAAAGTCGCCGAGATCCCGCTCGCCGCCCATATCGTTTAGATAATCTTTTTTCAGCTTTATAAAATATCCTGGCTGACTGTTTCTCAACTCGGAGAGAAGTGGGAAGTATGGGGCATGGAGAGGCTTTAGGATCAATCCTTCCTTGCAGCTAGCAAGCGTTTGGGCAAATGTTTGCTTCAGATCCGTGATACCATCTTCAGTCTTGAAGTCTAACAGTGTCCATTCAGAGCGCATAGATCGGCCAGGTATGATCTGAACAACGTCTCTAAGAGTATCCCGGCGTTCCTGAAGCCCTTGCTGCAGGACCGAGTTGTCATCTAGGACGATTATGTCAAAGAAAACAATCATCAGATGTTCCCATTCGTGAGGTTGTGAGTCCTGTAGTGTACCCATAAACGATCCGGATCGGGAGATATGTTTCCGGATCTTAGAAAATGGGAGAATCTTCTTCTCCTTGTCGCTATACAGTACCATTTCCCCAAGCACGATGCACTGTTTTTTGAACCGGCAATCCGGTTGACCGATGCGAAGAGAGTCTCGAATTGTGCTAAATTATGTCAGTACCGCTCTGCATCGAATACTTCATGGTGGACATACTTGTGTAGAAGGCGTCGGTCTGCTGTTGCATCTTTGCCGTTCTTAGAGAAGATCTGTATATTGTTTGGAGAATTGTCCAAGTTCATATGGATTTCGCAGTATTCTATAAACGTCAGCATAAAATCATCGACCTATATCGTAAGGAACAGAGTCTGACTGTACCTCCGTCGTATTTAGCCTCGGCGGCCCAAGCTCGATTGCTCACTAACTGGAAACAATGTTTGAATGACTACATAATTGTTAGCAACTAGACTCTTCTAGTATGTCCATGTGATAGAAAGACTCACCCAAGCCTTATGGAAGGTCGGGCGCCCAACCTTGACTCCAACAGTCGGTTTCAACTTTTTGGCTGCGTCTATCAGTATGGATTTCTCCAGGCCAGGACCTGGTATTGGAGGATAAGAACCCAATTCCCCCTTGAGTAAAGAGCAAGCGACATCAAAATCGTTCTGGAACATCAAAAGGTGGGGCAGCAAGAAATGATACTGTTGAAGCACAAATTGTTCATCCAACTCAATAGTACAGTACTGTCTCAAAAGCAGTCGGACAAGCCACTTTGCCTCCGTAGACTCAATTCTGATTAAAATATCTCTTAGCTCAGTGTCGGTGCTGATATGCCAGTCTCGTTTCTTCCGTATCGCCGGATCCGAGAATCTATACCGAGCAGCTAGCTGGGTGAGAAGTTGATCGACTCTCCCAATAAGAATAGGTCGCTTCTTCCGTATAGTGCCGTCCCATGGTTTCATAGCAATTTCTGCATATACGCCCAAGTCGCCGTTGGTTCCGGTCGTCCAATTGTCAAATAGGGCTTGTTGCACGTGGTTGAATTTGAGCAACTTCGTGAGCTTCCGAGACAGTAGCTGTGGTTGAAGGCCGTAGACTCGGTCCTTTCTTCGATGAGGAAACATGGCGGATAATAAGGCGCCGCCATCTGTGTCGGGGCTGTTGATAGCTTGCCTATGCTCAGAGAACCATTTGTGCACGGCTTCCTGGACTTTGGAATTCTTCTCTTCAGGAGATAGTCGAGGACGCCGAATCGATATATTCTCAACCTCTTCTAAGAGGGCGCAGAGGTCGTTGAAGGAGAAGGCCATTAGGGGTACGGGGTTAGGTATATTGAGCAACAGACAAAAGGGATGATGTGCTCAATAGAACTAAATAGGTGCCACCAAAGTGGAAATATTCGACCAAAGATAAATGGGTTCGTAGGTGAGAGGGGGGATTGTAGTTGGTGGGCAAAACTGGAATTTGGCTCTCTGCATTCAGCTGCCTTTTCGCTACCTCTTACACTGTCACCCAGTTCTTCCTCTTTCCCGATCTCTTATCCTGTGTCCCGCCGTCGTTCTTGTCGCTTGTACGAATGGCTGTAGCTATACCGTTATACCAATGATGCGCAGTCTCACTTACCCGAGAAGTAAGTTCACCCAAGAGCCGGGTTGATATGGTGATGTTGACAGGAGTCACCAGATCGCAGGATCCGTGCTAAGGGTTGCACGGTGTCTGAGCCTGGAGCGTCCCGATAGGCGGTGTTGCCTCCAGTGGTAGCGCGACGAGTCGAATGAGAATATGGGAAAAGAACGCCCTCGCAAAAAGAATAATTGATGCTGCCTCCATATAGCCAACATTGTCTTTGTATTTCCTGTCCTTTGTCTTTATTGCCGTGCTTCCACAAAGGCCCGCTGTGTTTCCCTTTGTTCTACCCACCGAATCGTGCCAGCCTGGAGACGTAGGAGGGACACGCAATCCAGCCAAGTACAATGTCGGAGATGGCAATTGAGCGGTCGCCTTGCAGTGAGGGAAGTCACAGTGAAAAAATACAATGTGAAAAGAGATTGCAAGTGGGGAACGTGCAATTTCGATGAAAAGAAGCACGCGCTTCGTTCTAGATCAAGAAGGCGCGCTAATGCACGTCGTCATCTGACGGCGTGCGTGAACCACTGGATCGAACTCCCGTCCACCCGTCGTCCTCGGGCAGCCCATCCTCGCCTTGTTCAGCACCTCAACGCGATCTCATTCGATCGTACAGTGATACTGTCAAACGAGGTAGGTCTTCCTTCCTCGGTCTTTCTGAACCCCGAGCCGCCGTCGGATATTCTAAGCCCCGTCATCGATCGCGAATATATAAAGTGCATGTGCAGGCAATAGCGCTCTCCCGCTCCAAAAGCATAACCATTTCAAGACCGAGATCAGAACTGAGGTTCATCTTATATACGTGTGCCAATTGACTTGCTATCAGCCTCAATCCCTGGTATTATAAAACTCCGGGCGGTGGCCCCTCATTCTCACGTCTCGACCACTTGGCACCGCATCGTCATCCCCACATCCGAGCATCATTCTGGCTCCATCGATCCCACCGCCTCGACTTTGAGCTGTTTGGAAACGGACGCGTCCGCGTGGTAGTCGGCTTATTATTCTTCTGAACATGGCGAACAACGCCCGCGCAAACGATCCACGCTCCGAGGCGTCCAAGGATCGCGACTTGGTATCTCGTGGCGACTACACGTCCACGCCGGTCGGAAAAGCCACCTTCTTCGTTCTCCGCGCCCTCGATCCTTTCGTCCAATACTCTATTCTCGCACATGGAGTCGGCACGGGGTTCCTCCACCGCGTCGGCTTGCGGACCCTGCCTCCGGGGCTCCCTATCCACACAGGCATATCTGCTATTGATAGTCTCGGGCTGTCACCGTACAGGTTGATCCTCCTGGCGATGAGTGTCGGCAGCACTGTGAAACAGAACATCTGGTAAGATGCAGTAAGTATCATTTTTGAATGCCTTGCTGACTACAAATCGCCCTCCAGGGTCACAGCTGTGTCTGCCGAGCCAATGACTGTTGGCAATGCTGCAATCATTGGAGCTTTCAATACAGTCAACAACGCCCTGAATGCTTATGCCTTTCTGGTTTCTGCAACATCTGCATCTACTGAGTCTACATTCCCACAGGCTCCGTTGATTGTCGGTAGTGCACTGTATGTCACCGGTATCCTTGCCGAGCTCATTTCAGAGATTCAGCGGAAACGGTTCAAGTCGGACCCAAAGAATAAGGGTAAGGCGTACACGGGGGGACTTTGGAGCCTGGCAAGACATATCAACTACGGTGCATACACGGTTTGGAGAGCTGGATTCGCTACCGCTGCTGGCGGATGGATCTGGGGAGCTATTGTTGGAGCATTCTTCTTCTCCGATTTCGCCACGCGGGGTGTTCCGATTCTGAACGAATACTGCGAGAAGAGATATGGGGCTCAATGGGAGCAGTTCAAGAAGCAGACCAAGTGGCGACTGATTCCTGGCATCTATTGAGATGTCGTCGGGGATTCGTCCAGCAAAAGTGGAGAGTTTAGCATCATCGTGTCCGTATCAAAATCCCACCATAAGCTCTCATGAGCTCACAAATCGCACCATCAACATCGAGGCCAAGCCAACATGTGCATTAGTGATGGGACAAGCCAGCTGAGAAGCTGAGAAGCGGCCCGAAGTGCCCACCTTTTCCTCACTGTTGCATGCGAGAACTCTGACTAGCGTGGCACTGCGCAGTGCCGCCACCGTCACCGTGGAGAGCACCGTGATGGCGCCAGAATTAGCTACGGCACAAGTGCACTACAGTAGCGGGATCGCTGATTCCGAGATTCGATTCCAGTTGCGCAGATGGGTAATCCACGATGCCGCCACACCAAGGTTGCACGTTGCAAGTGTATTCCCTTGGTTCCGGCACTCCGCCTACGTCTTTTCGTATCATGACCGTACAATTGAAGGGATGGAGGAATTGCAAATCGATGATAGTATTGGAGGTGCGGGGCGAGGGAGGGGTAGACTACTGTCGTACCTCCGGCTCTGTCTCCAATCCCACGATGGAACAATCCCCCGAGCCCTACGATGTACTCACCATGGAGACGACTACTTACGCCATGTTCAGCTATGATGGGTTGCAGTTACGCGGCCCTTCTTCCTTCTCCGCCGAGTGGTGGTTGGGAAAGAGGCTCAACCGTGTGGTTCCCCACAGGTCTCAAAGGGAAAGGATCAGCAAAGGCCAAAGTTTGATAGCGGGAGGATGAGGGAATCTTTTTTTGGGTGGAGCGACGGCGGACGGAAGGGCCTGTGGCGGCGGCGCCACACCGACGCATTTGGTCAGCCATCAGCCCTTTGCGCATCTCCACAATTTGATCGCCATCAATAACGCCCAGGCAGTGGCTGTGCCCGCAATGGGCGAGCAGAGGATGCCGTGGAATATTGCCCCTTTGTCCTGCTGAGGCGCCAGAGAAGATCAAGCGAAGGATGATGCATGGATGGCGAGCGACGAGGAGTTGCTCGGGGATCGGGACGGTGGTGGCCCGGGCAGGAAGCGGGGGACAGATGCGCTTGCAGCTGGAGCGCTGTGACTGCAACTGCATGCGAGTTTGCGGCTGCTATCTTCAGGCGAGCGGCTCGTCCAGCATCCCAGCTGTCACGTCCAGCGACTGTGCAGGCATGAAACGCGGAGGATGCTGGAGATGTGGGTGCATGCGCAGGAGTAAGCTCTGCAGTCGGGCGGAACCAAGTTGCCCAGTTTGCGGTTCGCCGTTGGCGTGGTGTTTCATTTGGCAGCGATATATGCAGATTGGGACCATGTAACCCACGTCAGCGCGAGGTACTGTACCGTGCTGTGTACTGTGGTATGTACTGGTCTATCGTGGCTCGGCGTCGGAGGATCTGCCCCAGAGGTTGCATCCCACCAACGCAGATGCAACGGCGACAAAGCTGGCCTGTCAGCGCTATTCACTTCCTGGAGCCGTTTGCTCGCAGCCAACTGGGGCTGCAGGCGCATGGCGGGCGGCCCTGATTCGCCGCGGAGAGAGGCTTTTTGGAGAACGTGGACCGCAACATGACGATGCGAGGCCGGGGTGGGAGGTCGGTGCAGGGCCCTAACCAAGGCCCTCGTAGCCGCGGCGGTCAACGTGGGCAGTAGGGCCTGGCCAGCTTCATGGGCTTGTCCAGGCATTTTCAAGTTTTGAGCCATGTCGCATTTGCATCCATAGAGCGGGGGCAAGGGCTGCTGATATAGCCCAGGAGGCGTGCGGAGGCTCGCGAGAGTGTGCCTGAGGGCCGACGCGCTGTGTCTACGGGGGGTTGCGAGCAGTGTCGTCATTATGTGGACCGCACGGCGGCCGTGGGCCTTTGATCGTCGACTCTGAGCAGCGACAGCTCGGGAAGGACGGACGGACAGACAGACAGACAGACGGGGGGCTACAAGAGGGCAATGCGCGCCCGCACGCAGCGTCGATTGCTGTCCCAAACCCAATTCCGCCCGGCCAGCACCAGCAACACCCAGCACAAACCCCATCCCCATCTCGCCCTCGCGTGCGGTAGCTCGATCCGTGCAGCTGAAGAGCCGCTTGCCTCGAAGCAGGCCTCAGCTTGTCTCAAAGCATCCAGAGTGGTTCGCGCGGCGGGCTGATGCCTCTCTAGCGACTGGAGGCCATCAGGTTATTGCCGTCTAGCGGGCCCTGGGCGACACACAGCGGCTTCTTTCAGCGTGTCTAAATACGGCCAGCGCCCGCCGTGCACTGCGCGAGCGCCCCTCCATCCCCCCAGCGAGCCTCGCCGTCTGCACCGCGCCTGAAGACGACGCCGCCCACGAACAAGACCGCTGCCTCAGCATCGCCAGCTCGCAGTCGTGCCGCCATCGCCGCAAGCGGCCACTTTGCACGCCCGGCTTCTTCTGGAAGCGGCCAAGAACGCAAGCAACCGCAATTCCTGTGTCTCCACTGCGCCGTCGACGCCGTGAATATTTCTACCGGGCTGCCGTCCATTCCTCCCTCGCGCCCACTCCTCGCTTGCTTGAAGCCATCGTCCTTGCGCCGACGCCGACGTCGAGCCCGCCCATCCGCCTGTCAACCGCGGCCACCCAGGGCTTCCCACCCTTCAGCTGCCAAACATGTCTGCCATCATGACAGCGCAACCGCCTCCCCCGCGATACGGCACCTCGCCCGCCGTCCACCGCAAACCCGTTGCAAACCCCGGCATCGCAGTGCGCCCGCCCCAGAACTATTCACAGCAGAACTATCCCCACCTGAACCCCGAGTCACTCGCCCAGGGCCACTCACGCACCCGCACCACGTCGTCAGGCATTTTCCCCATGGCATCTGCCTCTGCGTCCGCATCCACCGCCCTTCCGCCTGCAACCGCATACATACCTCCAGGCACAATGCCCGCCTCGCAGTATCCCACCCAGTACCCTCCGCCCCCGGGCCAGGGCACCCGCCGCACCCTCTCCAATGCCACCTCTTCGACCTCCTCCACCACGGGCACGCCGAACCGCTCCAACAGCGGCGCCCTCCGCCGCTCCTCGTCCTCCCGCTCCGGCAACTCGCCCTCCTCGTACGTCGCCCTCATGCGGAAGCAGAAAGCCACCGTCTGGTGCGACCGCGCCCAGTACGAGGACCCCCGCATACTTGTCCAGCAGCGCCAGGCCAAGATGCGCGCCAACATCGAGGTGGCAGGCGGCCACCACGTCCCGCCGCGCAACGTCTCGAGCAGCTCCAGCGTTGCGGCGGGCGTCAGATCCAAGATTCGACACCACGGTGCTCCCAAGGCGTCCTTGTATGCACCAGGAAATCTCGCCGGGACGGGCGTGCCCATGCGCCTGAGCGCCTCCGAAGTAGACGAGGGAGATAGCGAGGACAACGGCTCGATCAACCAGGGTGCAGGGCCGTATCACCACCGCACAGGTTCTGGCCGCAGTTCCTTGGGCTCTGGTCGTCGCATGTCCTATGCAAATGCGACGGGTCGGTTGTCTACCAACTCTACCCCACCCAATGGAAACAACTCCTCGCCGTCGGAAGGCATGGCCGACCTGCTCGAAGAAGAAACCCCGGTTCAAGGTTACACCAACAACAGCACGGATTACTTCGAACACACAAAAACAGGTCTATCGGGCGGCAGCGGCAGCAGCGGGGAGAGGAATTTTGGCGACGTAGGGCAGATGCCCCAATCGCTGCCGAAGCCTGACCCGAACAAGAAGACATCAGACGAGCTCCACAGGAGAGGGAGCGTGGACGAGCGGACTATGACGATGGGGAATACGCGGCTATTCATCGCCAATCCGGATCTCAGCGACTAGGACCTATAATTCGATACCCACTATGCTTTGTAGCGCCACTTGGGCGGGGATGCATTTTCTTTTGGCTTTTTGGGAAAGGGCTATGTTATGATGAAGGCGTTTAGGCACATCTGCAGCATTCTCATGGTGAACTGGCGATATTGGGATTTGGCTTGCTTTGCATAGATCTCATTGCGATATCACGCTTCCAAGGGGGAAGCACCCAGGGGGTCACTCGTTGGACTGTATATATAGGAGAATAGTAGTAAGACATCTCCAGTTGACTTTTGAGGCAATTGAAGAATGCTGTTTACACTTGGTTTTTAGCACATGACCAGCACAATGGCTCTAATTGCTCTATGCGTCACTCGAGCTTATCTGCATATTGAGGCCAAACATTCCTGCCTCATGAACCCCCATGAACCCATGACCCCCCCCCCTCCCCTTCAAGAACCAATGGAAAACGCGCCGTGTTTCGTTTCCGGCCGCAGCAAAACAATGTGCCAAGACCTTTCCGAGGTTAGCGGCAGGGGTTTGCGTAACATCCGCTGGTCGTGATCGCCCGCGTTGCACCACCCAACCTCGGGGTCGCACACAGACGAGAGTGGCTTCGTGTCTGCTCCGAGTCATCTACTCATGTCAATCATGCAATCAGCGACAATGGCAGAGGCCAATGGCACACAGAAGCGTGGCGCAAAAGAGAAGTCGGCGTCGAACGGGGCTGTCGCAAAGAGCGCGGCGAGGAATGTGAAGACGGACTACACGCGCTGGAGGCTCAAGGATGATCGGGGGTGCCAGACATGGCATTACCTGGAGACGGACAAGGAGATGGAGGCATGGCCGCAGAGCCTGGCGGACAAGTTTCATCTAGGAATGGATCTGGTAAAGACACCCAGTCTTTCTTATAACCGTTCATGATGAACAAAGGCCGATGTGTCTGATCACTGTAGGGCCTTCCCGACCTCCCACCTCCGAAAACACCCCTCCAAGCCGCCACCAATGGCCTCTCGTACTTCTCGCACCTCCAACTTCCCCCGGGTAACTGGGCCTGCGATTACGGCGGCCCCATGTTTCTCCTCCCAGGCCTCGTCATCACTTGGTACGTGACGGAAACGCCGATTCCTGAGTCCCACGCCACGGAGATCAAGAACTACCTGTTCGCTCGACAGCACCCTGAAGATGGTGGATGGGGCCTCCACATCGAGGGAGAGAGCACTGTGTTTGGAACAGCGATGAATTATACCACGATGAGGCTGCTTGGGGCAGACCCCGACGACCCAAGGCTCGTCAAGGCAAGAGCGACGTTGTGGAAGCTGGGTGGTGCACTCAATGGACCGCACTGGGCCAAGTTCTGGTTGAGTGTCTTGGGGGTTCTGGATTACGACGTTGTGAACCCAGTGCCGCCAGAATTATGGTGAGCTTTCTTGTTATTTCTCCTTGATTTTGGACGTGGTACTCACAGGATGCAGGTTGCTCCCCGATTGGGTCCCAATTGCCCCTTGGCGCTGGTGGATTCATATGCGTCAGGTCTTCCTCCCAATGTCCTACGTCTACTCCAGGCGGTGGTCATATCCACTAAACCATCTCACCCGCCAACTTCGCTCTGAGCTTCTTGTCCAACCGTTCGAAACGATCAACTTCGACAGCCACCGCAATACCATCTCCCCCACTGACAATTACCATCCCAAGACTTGGATCCTGCGCCTCCTCTTCTGGTTGTTGATCAATGTCTGGTTCCCATTCATACGCCCTGCGTCCCTGAAAAAGCGTGCCGAGGACCACGTATGGTGGCTGATTGAGGCTGAAGACGAAAATACCGATTTCGCAAATCTGGGACCTGTCAATGGCCCCATGAACACACTCTGCGCATACATTCACTCCGGCCCTGACTCTGTCGCCTTTCGCGAGCACATAAAAAGCCTTCCTGAGTTTCTCTGGGTAAACAAAGAAGGCATGCTCATGAATGGCACCAACGGCGTCCAAACCTGGGACACGGCTTTTACCATAAATGCTGTCGCCGCGGCCGGCTTCTGCGATAATCCAACTTGGAGACCTATGCTTGTGAAAGCGCTCGAGTTTCTTGAAGATCAGCAGATGGATGAAGAATGCCGCGACCTAAAAGCATGCTACCGCCAACAACGAAAAGGCGCATGGGGCTTCTCTACCAAAAAGCAAGGCTACACGGTCAGCGACTGCACCTCAGAAGGCCTAAAAAGTGTTCTCATGCTGCAAAAGCAGCATAACGGCTTCCCGGAGCTGGTTTCCGACCGCCGCTGCAAAGACGCCATCGATGTGGTACTCACCATGCAGAATCCTAGTGGCGGCTGCGCGAGTTACGAACCCACCAGAGGCTCTGTACTTTTAGAACACTTGAACGCAGCCGAGGTGTTTGGCAATATCATGATTGAGTATGATTACCCCGAGTGCACCACTGCCGTCATTACCGCGCTCCACATGTTCCAGAAATACTTCCCCGAGTATCGAGCCGACGAGATCAAGGCGTTCAAAGGCCGCGCTGTTGAATACATACGCCGCGCCCAGCGCCCCGACGGCTCCTGGTACGGTTCCTGGGGCATCTGCTTCACATACGCCGGCATGTTCGCCATGGAATCGCTTGCCTGCGGCGGCGAGACGTACGCCAATTCCGCGCGAGTCCGCAAAGGATGCCAGTTCTTCCTAGACCATCAAATGGAAGATGGCGGCTGGGGCGAGACCTATAGATCCTGCGAGACGAGCGTGTACCACCAGCACGCGCGCTCGCAAGTCGTGCAAACGGCATGGGTGGTCATCGCGTTGCTCGAGGCAGAGTTCCCGGATCCGGAGCCGCTCAGGAAGGCGCTCCGGATGATCATGCGCAGACAGCAAGCCAATGGGGAGTGGTTGCAGGAGGCCATCGAGGGCGTCTTCAACAAGAGCTGCATGATTTCGTATCCGAATTACAAGTTCATCTTCCCGATCAAGGCGCTGGGGTTGTTTGCGAGGAGGTTTGGCAACGAGGAGTTGCTGTGATGGGAGAGTGAAAACGAATTAATGGAGGCATTAAGGGCCTGGGAGGACGGGAGCATGGCTGCAGTGGAGTAATAGTAATAACCTACCCATACACCTCACTATCATTGTACTTTTGACAAGTACATTAATTGGCTCTTCCTTAATACAAAGAGTTGTCTATACCCACCCAGCCTGGACCCCCGTACTTGCAACCCCACCATACCCTCCCTTTGGGCTGACAGCACAAAGCCTACTCTGTAGTAGGTAGCCTCCATTACATTCCGCGAAACGACACCCTATAACGTCCTCCCTTCCCATAAGAAGGAGGAGAGCACTCCAAACACAGCAATCAGCTTCGAGGCGAATCGTCTCAACAGGCATGCACTGGATTCCAGGCTACCGGAAACGGGTCCCTCGGGCAAGCGGCGCGTTGGGCAAGAAGGCCTTGTGTTCCGAAAATCCTGTGGTCGTGTGTGTTGGGTTTGTGCTTGCTTTGCTTTGCATGGATAGAGAGTGGGGGGGGGGTGTTTTGCATCTGGCTGAGGGTAGATAGGTGGCTGTGCTTTATTATGGGAGGGTACGCTGGATTGAGAGCGTCTGTGGATGTAGGTACTGGCGATGCGAAATTGTGAGGGGGCCTGTGGTAGTATGTGCGAGGCTGGCGTCGTTGTTATGTATGTAGAGGGCATTATTGTGGCGAGGCAAGACCGCCGCTGAAATCGCGTGACAAGGGCATACGTTGTACTAGAATACGTGTCACTACGTTGGCATTTTTTTTGAATAAATGCCCATCTCGAGTATTCAAAGGTCTATTATTGATCTCTAGACTTTTGAATCTTACCGTTTGACCTTCAACTTATTCTTGCTATGGTATTCCTCTACCGCTGGCTGCAGATGACTATGCAGATTATTTACGGCGTCTTGCATCCCTGGGAGGGGGCGGATTACACGTCAGTGTCTGCAGGGAAGTAGATGCCCGTGTAGAATTTCGAACAATCTATGTTGCAGACACATACATGGCCTTCAAAAACAGAGGTATAAACCAGTCACTTGTTCCTTGAATTCCTCGTTCTGACTACAGACTAGAGCAACAATAAGTGAGAGACGAAGATTGTCTTTTCGTAGGAGCAGTTCCGAGCGTGCCACAAGAAACGTAGTTGTCCCCCCCCCCTTCTAATAACGAGTTCTTCAGCAGGGCACAAACTACTTCCTAATCTTGACCTCCCCAAACATAGACACACCCATGACAGAAGTAAAATTCGGCACATTGTCAAGTCTGCAACCACGTTAGCCACCTGTATAAAATGTCTTCCCCTCCAACTCCCGAGATGGTAACACTGGGCCAGAAATTCAGACTTACACCACCTTCGAGTCCGGCGCCTGCAAAGCCCTCTCCACACACTCTGGCCTTTCCCACTCCATACTCAACTGCGCGTGGTACAGCGGCTGCTCCGCGCCGAAGGCGCTGAACTGCGTGACCTCATAGCTCAGGAGGCCGTACGGGGCCCAGTGCTTCATGGCGAGCGGCAAGTGTGTATTGACCAAGTAGTCGATGTCGAACTTTGCGCCTTGCACGATGGGGTAGATGGTTATGGTGAGCGCAGGCATGGTAGCGATTGTGCTCGCGGCGCCGTGGAGATTCAGTCAGACGGAGATTTTATTTGGGGGGAAGGTATAGTAGTAATGCTTGCAATGTGGTAGGTAGTAGTTTGCAGGGCAGAGACCCGTTCTTTATATCGTTTTTGGGTGGCATTCTTTGCGTCAGCCCTGATGGAGTAGGTTCCAACGACTGCTCCAAAAAGGGCAAACGGGGGGCCAGAAATTCGGCTACATTTGGAGAATTTAGCGAGGTAGGCTTGGGGTGTCTTGGTGGCTGATTGGCCCGGTACTGGAATGGGCTATCAATCCGCGCTTGCGGATGCTCCGGACGCGGAAAACCCCGTGGTCTGTACACAGTACGGACGGCTGGAGTTATAAGGCCTTTCGCACCTTACCCTGTTGATGCTCTTTATGCAACGACCGTTATATCCTTTTGGATTTCTCCATCGTATCGTTACGTTGACATCAATACCAACCGCGCGCCTCAGTCGCAGCTCTGACAAATGACGTCGTCGATTTCCGCAACATTCTTGGTCTTTGATAGCAAGACGGGGCCGCAGAGCGAAAATAGCAGAGTGGTCTATTGCCCGTCCAAAGACGCCGCTGTTCAGTGGCCCAAGTGCGTTCGAAGAGGGAGGCCCAGAAAAAGTGGGCTCCGTCCGCTCTGCCCCACTCCTAGCAACAGTACACTGATTGGGTAGATCTACAAGGAAAGCGCCACACGCCATGTCGCCCGTCGAAAGACGTGGATGTGACTTCGAAGCAGTGCTATGGGTTTGTCGATTGTTCAAAGGGGCGACAGGCGAATGACGCGGACACGCGGAAGTTTGTCCGAGCTCACGTCATGCACAATCATCGACGGCAGAAGCGCAGGCTCCAGGACATGGAAATTGGGAAGCATCCCGATGGTGGAGACACTGTAGTCGTTGGACTTGAACGTCCTCCTATTCCATCGCCTGAACGCTGGAGTAGGGACCCCTTTGATAGTTTCCCGATAGAAATGCAACCGCATATGCACGACCTTCTTTGCCTGTGTAAGCCCCCCTGCTCCCCATCTACGACACGATGAGTTCCAAGTAACGCATGAATTCGCTGTAAAGAGTGTTGCTGATGCCTTTGTAATAGACACTTCTGCTGCCGCAGACTACCTGTACCCAATTGAGGCATATTGGGGCTTCAATCCAACCCAAAAGATCTGGGTACCTCTTGCCTTGACCGACCCCGCCCTATTGAGTTCGATTCTGTTTTCCAGTCAGCAGTTTGAGGCAAAAATGAACGGCCGGAAGGAGCGGCCCTCTGCAATCAATCACATGATGCAGGCGATCCGGGCCCTCAACCAACGGCTTCAGGACCCCCTGCGTGAAATAAGTGATTCGACTATCGCTGCAGTGGCTGGCCTAGCCTTGACAGAAGTAGGCGCCCCCTCGCTGTGATTAAACCAACTTTGGCTCACGGTTCTGCAGCAATCGAGCGGTCGTCAGGAAAACTGGCGCGTTCACATGAGGGGTATAGAGCGCATGGTAGAGATGCGAGGCGGCATGTCGACCTTCAAACATAACCTCATTTTGTATGATAAACTATGTCGGTAAGTCATTTATCCCGTTGTTCATCTGTACCTGTTTCCAAAGCATCCATAGAGCCGACATCTGTGGCTCCATCTACAGCCTTTCGAAGCCATACCTCCAAATGGACAGGAGGGCACAGCAGCCACAAGCCCTCCAAGTCTGCCATGCAACGGAGAGAGCCCTTGCCCCGGGCTTCCAGGCTCTCCACAACGACCACGGACTCGATTCGCAATTTTTGCACATTCTCTACGAAGTACACAGCGTGACTCGGGCCCTGAACACCGTCGACCCGCCAAAGTCGGAAGTCATCCCCTTGATGCTGCGCGGAAGAATCCGGGCGATTCAATACGGCCTTCTTTCCGGGGAGGATTACGGCACCGACGCATCGGGAGGCCAGCTTCTCAAAGCGTGTCGTCTAAGTATCTTGCTTTACGTTGGTATCATCCAGAAGGAGTTCTTGGCCTTGCCAATGAGTCCGCAATTGATAGATCGGCTGAAGGGCTGCCTCCAAGTGGAGAGCTTTACTACTGATTCCAAGCGTGCACTGCGTCTGTGGCTGCTTTTCCTCGCGGGCTCTCTTGTTCTCGATCCAGTCGAAAGATCATGGTTTGTGTGCTCTCTCGCCGAAGCGGCCTCGCAACTTTGTTTATCAAATTGGTGCGAGGCTCGAGTGTTGCTGGAAGATTTTGCTTGGGTTGCAAAAATTCAGGACAAATCTGGCCGAGATATGTGGGGTGAAGCTATGAGGATGCGAGGCATTATACAAGAGTAACATAGTCTTACTGTTGAACTATCTATTCCCCTAAGCGGCCCTGTTCGTGGTTACAGTACTGCTACCTAGGAGCAGTACTCGTTACTTCGTGTTCTGGATTGTTAGAACAGAGCCAAAATGACGAATCATTGAATTTACAACATAGCGAACAAAGAGTGACTGGGTTTTATTTTTTTTCCAAAGAATAACTTTCCACTAAACGACTGTTCTCACATCCCCAAATCCTAGTGCGTCGTTAAAGACAGGCTAGGGGACATTAGAGCCCCCACGCATGCCAAAAGACCGACAAAACCAAACTCCAAGAGTTCAGAGGACCGCCAAAGGAGTGACACAGATGCCGAGGGCCAACTATCGCACCCACGCCCCAAAAACCACATATGCCAATTTGATTCCACGCAAACCACTGCTCGAGATCTTCATCTCCTCCTAGACTCCGACGTATCCTACTTTTCTCTCTTCTTCTCCCTCACGTTCTCGAACTCTAGTCCAGCTCTCATCTCCGCATCCTCGCGACTCAAGACTGTGTTCTTCCCGCTCCAAATTCCAAAACGTCGCTTGACAGCCTTCCAGCTCTCGATGGCTGCAACATAGATGACCACACATCCAAGGCTGACACCCCATTCCCAGTCAATCGCCCCATGTTTGAATACCTCATGGTTGATGACTGGTATGTAGACAATGGGGAACATGATCGAGAAGCCTGCAGTGACAGCCCAAAAGAGAAATCGGTTTCGCCAGACGGCCGAGAAAACCGAGAGGCCGGGGGGTGCGCGTGAGTCAGGGTACAAATTGAAAAGCGAGCGGGAGAAATGTTTAACTTCCCAGGCAGTAACGAGAAGCAGTAGCGTAATTGTGGCATATGTTGTCGCTCGTGCACGGAAAACAACATCACACGTGTCGTTGTAGCCCTCGTTACACCCGGAGCCCAGTTGACCACCGCCTGGCCCGACATACGCAACGATGGAGAATGAAGCAAGACAAAGCGCTCCCATGAAGAAACCATAGATGAATTTGTCGGTGATGAGTTCCTTGGTGAAGACGCCGACGGCAAGGTTGTGGGGTGGCCGGAACATGCTGTCAGTCTGAGATTCTTCCATTCCAAGACCGATGGCCAGGAAAGAGGATGTGATGAGGTTGACCCAGAGAATTTCTATAGGGGAGAGCGGAAAGACAGAGTGATTGTCGGCATCTTTGAAGGCGAGACCAATGAGGAGGAGGATGACTTGGGCAATGTTGGAGATGAGTAGATGCATTAGAAACTAAGGATATTACTTATAGCAATGATGGAAGGGGGAGATTTGTAACGTACCTTTTGAATGTTATCAAATAAACGACGACCCTCCTGGACTGCCTTCACAATCGAGGCAAAGTTGTCGTCAGTAAGAACCATCTTTGAAGCTTCACGAGCCACATCACTCCCAGACCCCATCGCAATTCCGACATCGGCTTGCTTTAGCGCTGGAGCATCGTTCACGCCGTCACCAGTCATGACACAGAACAGCTTTCTCCTATGCAGCGCAGAGACCATTTTAACCTTCGTGCTCGGACTGCACCTAGCAACGACCAGCGGAAGAGTCTCCATCTTGTCGATCTCTTCATCGGTCAACTGATCAAAGTCCGTAGCAAGCATTACCGCTGTGCCTGCATTTGCATTGGGCACTGTAGCATTCAATATGCCAACTTCGCGTGCAATTGCCATGGCGGTACCGGGATGGTCACCTATTCATATTGTTAGTCTTTGTATGTTTGGAAGCAATCCAATTTGTGGTACCTGTAAGCATGTGCACAGTGATACCAGCGACCTGGCAATCTCGGACTGCGCCTTTAGTCTCGAGACGGGGCGGATCGTAGATTGCCACGAGCCCGATGTACTTCAAATCCTTCTCGATAGACTTCCGCTCGCTGAGGTCCGTTTCGATAGGCAGGGTCTTGTGGGCGATACAGAGGATGCGGAGACCATCGGTAGCCATCGACTCTGCAATTTCAAGGATCTTGGCTTTTTCGCTATCAGAAATGTCGAGAACCGGTAGGACGAACTCAGTAGCGCCTTTTGTGTATACGTCCAGGTGGCCAGCTTGGTTGTCTTTGTAGACAATCGTCATCTTCTTCACGGTCGAGTCGAACGGAAATTCTGCGGCGTGCGTAATATCAAGGGTATCCAGCAAGTCCTCTCTTTTCATATTGAATCGCATAGCAAGAACTTGCAGTGCGATTTCAGTAGGTTCTCCATGAGCTTTCCATGGTCCGTTTGATCCGATTTTCGACTGACTAGATGCAGTTGTCGGGCGAGTCAGGGTGGTGGACTGCTGAGTTGAAGAATCGGTATCGCGGTCATCACTGCTAATCATTTCTCCGGCTTCCTTGTTATGCGTTTCGTCGCTGTTCTCGATTGGTGGCTCGACTTTGGACAGATTGCATAGAGCAATGGTCCGGAGGAATCTCGCCAAAAGGGTGTTAGGAGTATAGTCGTCCAGGTCTAAACGCTCGCCGTTTATCGTTACATAGCCGCTGCCGGGATCGTACGGATCCATAGTGTCTTCTACCGTCAATATCCCTACGCCCGGGATGATTGCTTTGCGTGTAACCATTCGGCCTTGTGTCAAGGTTCCCGTTTTATCAGAACAAATATTGGTAACACCACCGACAGCCTCGATGGCGGCTTGAACCCGAATGATGACATTAGACTTTGCCATTGCCTTAGCCCCAACAGCAATTGTGATGGTAAGGACGGCAATCAGTGATTCTGGAATGACAGCAACAGCGACGCAAATACCGTAAATCAGGACCTCTCCGCCAACTTGCCATTTGTTTGCGGAAAAAACAATGACGGCGAGTAGAATGGCAAGTCCGAAGAGCAAAAGAGCAAATTTACTCAGGGTTATTTGAAGGGGGGTACCGACAAGTCCAAGGATAGTTTTGATGCCCTTGAGAAATTTTCTCCAGACTTTAACGAACAACCCCTTGTCTTTAAGATCCTCCCCTTCGTAACGAAGCATGTGCGCAATCTTGCCGACCTCTGTCTGCATTCCAGTTGTAATGACAATGCCGGTGCATCGACCGGCGTTCATTTTGCTTCCAGAGAATGCGAGGTTTGTGCGGTCTCCGGTGGGCAAGTTCTCGTTATCGAACGTCACCCATGGTGTTTTCTCCACGGGCAAAGACTCGCCTGTGAGGAATGCCTCGTGGGTATATGCATTCATTGCGTCGATGAGTCGAAGGTCGGCTGGGACGATATTACCAACGTTGAGATGGACAATGTCTCCTGGAACAAGATCTACCGCCCTGATCTTTTCGAGCGTTCCATCGCGGATAACGTTCGACTCCGGCGCGGTAAGATTCATGAGAGACTGGATTGTCTTCTCCGCTTTGTAATCTTGGAGGAAACTGGCTGGGTCAATAGCTGTCGGCTAAAGGAACAAAGCATACTTACCCAACAACGATGTTCAAGACAATGACGGCGGAAATAACGCCGCCTTCAATGTAGTCGCTGATACCAAAGCTCAATCCCATAGTGATTACAAGAACCTAGAACGGGCATTAGCATGCTGCTTGTTTCGAGGCCCTTTAAAGTCTCCAAGTCGGGATTCGTTGTATGAAGTCGAATGAGATCACTTAGATTTAAATGTAAGAGATATCGAGATGTGAGGTGAAGTATATGATCGGAAGTTGTATGTCAAGAACGGATTCTGAACAAAGTGCATGTTGGCGAAAGGCAGACAGGCTCGTTAAACGAACGTGGATTAAGAAAAGCACATACAAGAGTAAGACTGTTTGACACCTGCCTCAAGAGAATCTTCCACAAGGATAGCCCTTCAGCTCCTTTAACCTTGTTAGGTCCATAGAGCCGAATGCGAGATTCCGCTTCAGTGGTGCTGAGTCCATTGCTGAGCGACCATTAGCGAGAGTGCTTCGAGCATGAAGAAGCAATGTAGGCTACCCGATATCCACGCCCAATTCCTGGGCGACCTGCGTCGCTGTGAGGGTATGGGCAGCTGTGAGGGGTGTTGGAGCGCTGTCATGGTGGGTGTGTAGCTGTGAATGTGGGTGTTGACCTGCTGTGGTCGGTGGTCCATGATGTGTGCTGCTATGCCCACATATAGGAGGTTCAGTCGACTCCTCGACGGCAGGAAGGACGTTCTCTTCACCCATTCAATTAGAGATAGAGACCAGAATTGGTTGTTGTAGAAAGAGAAAGCAAGAGGTTAGTGGAGGAGCAGTTATAGCCGTTTGTGGTACAGGTGGGGTAGCACATGACACCCACGCACGCCAGGAAGCTACGTGGATCCTCCAAGCACGGCAAGCGGGTTTGCGACTCTTGGAAGTGGCCATTCACGCATCGCTCTCGCTGTGAACACGGACGAAAGCCAGTGAGATATCAGCACCGTCCTGCAGCACCCCACGGACACATCCGCAGTGTGCCGTCAGTCACAGTTCTAGGCCGCCCACGAACACTCGCGAATAGGCAGCACACTGAGAACGCACATTGCTCAAGGGACGGGTAGGAAAGAAAGAGAGGGCGAAATTTGAGCCTCGCAAAAGTGACAAGAGGCTTGGCCTGGCACGGATAGGTCTAGCGACTTTTTCTTTATCCATTGATCTGTGTATCGATGGCACTCAGCCCCGATGCCGAGGGCTTGGTTGTTGGCGGTGATGAACAGGAGCAATCCTTCCTGGCTATCTCGTTCGACGGCCGACAGACTCTTGCTGCTCCAACGATGCAGCATACGCCGCGTCTCCGAAATACCCGAGTGGCCAGTCAGGTGCTGCTGGCTGCGGGAAACGGATCTCGTCGTCATGCTGTTGGTCTTGGTCTTGTGCGGGGGTGAGATGAGTAATGAGATTCAAAAGATGGGAAAAGACACAACCAACGAAGATGAAGGGGAAAGCGTCTGATGGATGTCTGATGGATGTCTGATGGACGTCTGATAGATGGCTGAATGGTTCATCCGATCCGAAATTCGCACTCCAATATATGCCTCATCGCTGGCTGTGGCTGAGGTAGCAGGTGTGGCGCCTACGTCCTTATCGATACGCGGGACAGCCTCGGCCCTCGCTTGCAGTACTCTTGGCATCTCGCACCCCAGCCCAGGTCCAGCCTATGCGACCAAATCGTGAGCGTCACTTCACATCTGCATCAGCAGCTTCACCGTCATCAAGAGCACAGCGGGAACACAGTATTTTTATTACGTCCGGAAATGCGCCAAACCCCCAGCCAAATGCCTTGGCCGTCCCATTACCCCTCTGTATGTTTGTCGTGAAATCGTAAGTGCCCATCAGGCCAGCGGTCTCATCAGCTCTCCCTGAATGCTTCCGCCTCAGAGCATCCGGACGATCGACGCGGCGCAAGCTGGGAGTCAGCCTCAGCCATGGCAGCTTCAAGACTCATGTTGAACGTGGCGGCAAGGTATTGGGCGTAGCGCGTGCGGTATGCCGACGCAACGTCGTCGGTGGACTTGTAGAGGTCTCGTTTTGATGTCGCGCCTGATTTGAGATTAGAGGAAAAGCCTTTGTCTGAGCGATCAAGTATACCCGATGAGGGATGGAGAACTATCGAGGGCGTGCTGTGAGATGATTTGGGAGAAGAAGAAGGAGACGGAATAGCGTTGAAGGGAAGATGAGGCATGATGGAAGTCGATGCTGGTGAGCGAGTAGTTCTCTGATGTCAATCCCTTTTTCTAAGACCAATCAATGAATGTTTGGACAGGTGAATACGAAGCTGGTTGATGTCTGCTTCTTGCCGAGCAACCACCTCCTTTTATACTCAGACTCTACCTAGCTCCGCAAGCAAGGGCGTACCTGGGTACCTCTCACCGCAACAACAGAAACAGCACGAATGGCAGTCTAACGATAAGTTCGGATCGGGCTCCGATAGATGATGCAGTAGCTCATCACGATCATGGCGAATTGTTACGACATAATTGGCGCCTGTTGTATCACGGTATGCGTCTTACTATAGGAGCGTGATCAATTGGAGACTAGCATGAGTTATTTATGACCAGCTCTCCACACCGCCAGAAATCACGCATCCAGCCAGTCTGAACGGCAGTCTGGGGAAGTCTCGACATCTCAGGGGCAACGCACACCACCCAGCCCTCTTTGAGCCGCCTGCAGAGCTGGTCAGTGGAAGCCACCAATGTCATTTCCCACTTTTCCACGCCGTCGATGCATCATCCACAAACGGCACGCCAGACTTTGCCAGACTTCGCCAGACCTCGCCCGTCATATTTTTTCTTCACCAGCTCATGCGTCCACGAAGACAACGTGAGAAGTGCCCAGAGATAGGTGCATATTCTTTATTAGAACACGCGCATCGGTCCCTTGCTGAGCGTTTGCCACGTCTCCAATCGTCAGGTCGTTGGAAGCAACACGTTGACACCCAGGCACGCAACCTGTAATGCCATTTTGACGGACCATGACGAACCAGGGCTCTAGGGCTCCACAGTGGCCGCTCCCGTGGTTTAATCCCAACCGAGCGGGTTGTTTTCGGCAATAGTCGCGCCACCGCCACTCTCTTCATTCTCAGCTCTTTAAAGTCGACTGTCTACAATGCAAGGAAACCGAGCCCACATTTCTAGCCTGCTTCGAGGTTGCGCGTCTCTGCAGCTACTCCAGTAGACGCGTTGCGCATGCGAGTCTAGCCGCTGCAAAGCGCCTCCATCGTGTCTCTCTTTGCCAGTACCCTTCTCCACATGGCACAGCTAATTTCAACGTCACAGCTCCACGTCTCCATCCAACACCCACTTCAGCGAGTCTCACGATGCACAGGTGCCCAGGGTACGTGTGCATGATGCCGTTGCACGGGCCAAAAGAAACCGGATTACGAAATGGAAATCCATGGCAAGCTGGCCAGACGTCACAAAACGTCAAGAACATGCGTTTTCATCGAAAACTATCCTGCAATGCCAAGGTCACGAGGCCCGTCCGACTTCCCGATGATCGAGAGGGGCATCGCGGGGCCGTGATACGCAGCACTAGAGTCGGCAAATTCGGCTACAGGCTTCATGTCCGGCATCATGGGTATGGACAGTCCACGAGATCAGCGTTCTGTTTGTTTTGATCGTCGATGGGGTATCGTTGGATGCACGCGTTTCTTCCCTCCGTTTTCCCAGGTCCAGCCGTTCCCCCACATTAGAGCTGCAAGCCAGACCTGTCCTTTGCTTTTCATCGCCTACACTACACAGCCGGTTTTGCATCCTTCCCATCGTCACTGCTCGTTGCGGCATTTTTCTTTGCCCATTTGTCTACCTCATGCTGCCGTTCCAAGCTTTCAATACCATCATAACGCCCGAGCCACATCTGTGAACGAGTCATTTTAAGCCCCTGCCAATCTTTACACAGCATCAAAGACAAGCTACCACACCATCTTGAATCCGACTCCGGTCTATTGGTCAGTGTCAGGGCAGAATAGATCGCCAGAATGAAGCCTTTCATGGCATTCTTTCACATGTTTTCCAGAATATGCACTACCCATGGCAAGCATGCATCGCATAAAATGTACTATGAGGGTGTTCTCAATTGCGGTAATACCGCTTGATCACAGGGTCGCCCGCTCGGATCATCACCGTAATCACCCACCTATAGCGGTGGACATCGACTGGAGCAACATCCCTCCATTCCTCCTACTTACTTTCTAGGCCGCCTTCTACTTACTTTCTAGGCCGCCTTCTACTTACTTTCTAGGCCGCCTTCTACTTACTTTCTAGGCCACCTTCTACTTACTCTATAGGCCGTCTCTACATATAACACGACTAGATTGCCAATATCCGGCCACCCCGCCTAGCCACCAAAAGCAGCTATTCCCATTATCGTGTTGTCTAAGTTTTCCCCCTTGCCCTAATATTTATGTCTATATGTACTGTACACAGCCCCGATGAGGCATTTTCATTCACCATGTATCTGCTTCTAGCCCTGGAATTCTTTAATATATATATATGCGCTCACATCTGAAACAAGCTCCATTCTGATGATCATCTTGAAGCGAGCGACCCAAGAGGCTGGTGGAGAGCGGGCGTGCAAAGATGCAACCTTGCGCGCTGGCGTGTGCTGGCTTCGCTGTATGCCTTGCGTGGTTCAAGAGAAAGGGGTGAATACCTCGGCTTTTTTGACCTGAGCAAAATATCGCCATGGAGGCCGTTGTGTGCTTGAGCTATCTTGGTAGATGTGGAGGTATTGTAGGAGCGAACTCGTAGGTATTACACTAATTATACCATGTGCAGTAAAGGGAACCGTTTCTCAATGTAGGAATAATTTCGACTTAGACACTGGGATGCACACTAGTGGCTTCCCTCTCCCTGGCCAACTAACAACCTACGCCCCCGGCACAAATGGCCCCAAACTCGGCGGCACATCGTCCGGCGTCGTCCCCCAAGAGCTCTCCTCCGGACCCAACGTCAACTCCAGCACACCCCCCTCCGTGAAAAACGTATGCTGTAACCAGTTCCTCGTGTACGGCCTTCCATCCAGCGTCGCCTTCTGCACGAACACATTCTTCCCTCCATCGAAATTGAGGTTGCGTATCGTAGCCGTCCGCCCCGTCTGCCCGCTGACTATAGAGACGGATTCGAAGAACGGCGGCGTGATGAAATACACGTCCTGCCCCGCATTTGGGAAGATGCCCATCATGGTCAGCGCCTCGAACGAGCCCATGGCGCCGCTATCGTCATTGCCCGGGATGCCGCCGACGGTGTCGTTGAACTGGCTGGGGATGTAGCTCCTCGCTCTGGCGGACGAGAGCCCGGGGCGCCCCGCATAATGGTACAGAAATACTTTGAGGAAGCCCTGCTCGTCGCCCATGTACAGCAGCCCCGACTCGTGTAGGAAATTGAGTCGCTTGACGAAGGCCTCTTTGCCCCCGAGCGTCGTGATCAAAGACTTCATGTCGCCCGGTACGAAGAACGTGTACATGAATAAGGGTCCTTCGTATGCCTCTCCTCCGCTGGGGTTGAGATAGCAGCTTGTAAATTCTTTGAGCGGCGAGCACCGGATTGGATCTTGCTCTGCCCATGTCCCGTTCGCCCATTTGGGCTGGAAGAAGCCGACATAGCCTGTGTCGACGCCATTGATGGCGCTTGTTTGGTCGGCTTTGAAGACACTCTTCCAATTTCCAGAGCGTTTGAGGTATTTTTGGTAGTCATCCTCATGGCCAAGCCGTTTGGCGATAAGAGCGATAGCGAAGTCGTTATAGGCGTATTCGATGGTTCGGGATACGGATCGTGTGTCGGCGCCCTCTTGTTTTGGTATGTAATTTATAGTCTTCCAGGCGTCGAGGCCACCACGCCCTGACAGGTAGAGGAATTAGAGTATGCTAATGGCATCATGGAACATAAGCAGGTACGTACCCTCGACTTCCCAATCCGGGAGTTCGACCTCAGCATCCGATACCATGGCTTCATAGCCCACGTTCCAATCTATGCCCGACGAGAGATTCTTCAAATACGCGTCTGCAAGGACAATATCGGCGTTGGAACCACCCTGTGTGAAGCCTTAAAGCCATATTAGCGTCTAGAACCCGAACAAGGATACGAGTAGAAATACCTTTACAGAAGCTCATCCTGCAATCCGGTAACTTCCCTTCATGGCGATAAATATCAATCAACGATCTTACCATCTTCGTTTGCGACCCGGGGTCAACAAGCGTGAGCAGAGGATGAATGCTGCGGAAAGAATCCCAGATGCAATAATACGAGTCGTAGTACGGTTCCGTCGAAGTCCACACCGGATTTTCGCCTGTGTAGTCTTGCGGACTGATCATGCTACGATAGACACCGCTCCAGAATGCCTTCAATAGAACTTCACTGACGCCACCGCTTTCGATCGCGATGACGTTGAGCTTCTCCTTCCATGCGTTCTCTGCGGCCTTAAGAACAGATCCAAAATTGTAATTGGGAATTTCTCGCTCCGCGTTCGAGCACGCCTGTGCAGAACTGACGAAGCTCATCCCGACTCGGGCCTGGATCTGATTACCCTTAGCCGGGGCCTTAAACCGCACCCACGCGCCCCCGTTGTCAAGTGTATTCACGCTCAGGGTCTTATTCAGTCCCGCAAACCCATTCGCCCACACCCCCGCGTCACGCAGCTCGGCCCCGTTGAAATCTGCGCAGAAATAGGATGTGTAGTTTCCAACTCCAAAACTCGGGCTGAAGCTCCCCTCACCTGTAATACGACCGGTCGCGCTGTCGACTGCGAGGGCTCCTGTGCTTCTCGTGTTTGGCAGATCGGCGAGGTCGAGGAGGACCAATGGACTAAATGGAGTATTTAACGTCGCGGGTGGCTCTTTGAAAGTGAACCGGTAGAGAGCTACATGACTTGTCACCGTCATCTCCGTGCGGATCTGCGAATCAAGCGTGATATCGAAATAGCCTGGCCTGGCACTGACCGACCCGGGAACGCGTAGTGCCGCTCGTTTTCCCATGTCGTAGGCGCACGCATTGACATCATCGTTAGGGCAGCCGGCGTGGGGGAATATTGGAAAGTTGCCTAGAGACGGGGACTATACGTGTCAGGTCGAGGACGCGGAATTTTTTTTTTCAAATAAAAACTTACGCCTCCCGTTCCCGAATCATGCATGTGCGAAAATCCCATGATGGGGCTATCGTCTGATGCGAACCCGCCTTGGTTCTCGCCAATGACATCTGGGCCGGCTTTCGCCATGCCTACTCCATGTCAGTCTTCTACATTCCTCGGAAGAACAAGCAAGCGGCATACCGAAAGGTAGTGTTGCACCGGGGAAGACATGGCCTGCAATTATCAGCTCTGTGCATTCTCCGTATTTTGATCGACTCACCTCCATTGATCGTTCCAATGAGAGGATTGCTGATGAAGATCGCAGTCAGCACTGTAACCCTTTTCCTCCGGGGGTCATCCTGCAAGAACACTCACACGTAGTCGTAGGCCGTCTTGCCTTTCGCATCCACACTCGAGAGCGCAGCCGACCACGACGCGACCACAACGGCTCTTTTCCAAAATAAGCCCATGGCGAAGAACTTCTAACACAGAAGACAAAATTGAAGGGAATGGGAGATACGAATGATATACCTTAGCCCCACAAGCGACCCGCAGCGCAGTGCAGTCCCGCGTATTTAACATACTCGAAAGCATTCCTTCCATCTTGGCAGGGGGGCACGCGGTGCACAAGCGCAAGATTGTGACTTCCCACGAGCCTGCGCAGACACCATGTCAGTCACCTTCGGGGGCACCCCAATCGGGATCCGTTGCATCCCAATCCGTTTCCGCCTTCCTCATAACGCAAATAGACTAAACGATAGTCCTCCACTGAAGGATGGCTCGCTATACCAAGTCCAAAGAGGCAGCCGTCTCGTCTGTTGAGTCACAATGGTTCAACCTTTTGCGCTGGTGTTGTGTTTAAAAGTCGTCCGGTGATGTGCACTTGTGCCAGGATGCACCGGGTGTGGCTGCGGGGTACATTAGCGGGAGATCATATGGCGCCTTCGGTCTCCGCCAATATAGATAATCCAGGGGCACGGGGATCAGAATGGCTCGATGGGGGAGGAGGTTTGACTTGTTGGGGTGGGCCGTTGAGAGTGCATGCTCTTGGCTCCCTTTGGAGAAATAAGTCTTGATTGTTGGTATACTTGCTGTTTATATTCACATCCGTTAAGCGATCGAGGCGAGCGGCTGAATTCAACAGCTTTCATGAGATTGGTGTGTTCTGGGCTTGGGGTCCACCGCATTGACACATAATCAACTTGACAGAGAATCAATGCTAAAGTATTATTTCCCGGCTGTTGCCTTTCGAAGATTTCAAGTGCCAGGGTTCCCTTCTGTGACTTTGGAGGAGCAATAGAAGGCGTACACGTGTAAGGCGTAAGGCCCAAGGGTGCACTCAGCTTTGATTCTCCGAGATCGTGTACTGCTCTATCGTGGTTGGAGGAGGAACGAAGCGTCCTCAGACCACTGTGACCGAGGAGTTGTTTCTCGAAGAACTTACGTGGCCTGGACAGCGTTGATGGTGTCGTTGGCATCTAGAATCATGCGTAATATGTTAACGTGGCCGCTCATCGCGGCCGCCATCATAGAATGGTGTTTGCAAGGAGTTGTGACAAACGTTGCGCATATTTGGAAACAAAATTCGGAGGATCTAATCTTTTTGGTCTAGGTGCGCAGGCGATGAAGGTGGTAGGCCTGAAATGAATGTCTTTGTACAATCAGGTACTGGCTTTGGCCGGCGAAGAAACTCGTCAGTTGCATCATCATCGAAGATGTAGATTTAATGTCGGCCTTCGACGAGTCGTGTTGTGGTTTGTCATACTCGTCCGGTAATTTTTCTACTACATACAGATATAATGAATCTCTTCAGAGACCTCTTGATTTGAGTAACCGTGGTCAGCGCAGAGAAGCGCTAGAAGAAGGGCGCCTAGGTGGAGCACGTATTGGGCAACATGAGCGCTACGTGAACATGAAGGCAGTAGGTGAAGGGGATGGATATATAGATCCACGATAAATTGAAATCCTGAATGAATCACTTGAGCCAATAAGCCGCCGTTCGAGATGAATACATGAGAGATACGTACAGTAAAATCTAACATCTCAAGTGATGCCAGCAGTCGGCATTAGTGGTCGCTTGTGACTCCATAGGGCTATCCACGCTCACGTCCAAGTTCATCGCAGGCCCTCTCCAGCTTGTCTAGCCCGTGCGCTGGTACTTGTTCTCGGCACCATCAACACGGTCGAGTCCGTTGACATGGCCTTCGTCTCCCTCCCTGGATCTCACAGTCCCTGCGCCAGGTCCAAGTGCCTCACCACCGATGACCTGTATTCCACCTCTGAAGTTTCCATCCTCGTCTAGGTATTCGCTCATGTTCTCCGCCGTAATCCAACCCGTAGCCCCTGGCTCCATCATATCCTCCTCCTCATCTTCAGCCTCTGAGCTGTTCGGATCGGGGTGTAGATCTGCGCACGTATTCATGGCTGAGTAGATATCCTTGATACACGCGGTCTCGGGAGCGGGGGTTGTGCTTGTGTAGTTGGGTGGGAGGACGGTGACCTCGAGGACCTGGATGTCATCGTCTTCGTTGACCGAGTCGGCGTCGTTGAGGCTGACGTTGATGAGGAGGGCCTCGACCGTGGACTTCCACTTCATGGTTGCGTGGAGGGCGATGGAGGGGTAAGGGATTGCGACGCCGGTGGGGGTGGGGGCATGCTGGAAGAGGATGAGATCGCTACATGGAGATCAGATGCTGTCTACAATATAGAGGGGACCGAGACATACTCGGAGCTAGCCCAAAGCTCAACGTGCTGGATCAGAACGTCGTCGGTCTGGTCGCCGGCCACGGTAGTGAACTTTTCGAAGGCGGCATGTGTGGGCAGCTTGCTCGCTTGGAGGGAGAGGGTCAGACCGGCCTGTTGCGCATAGAGGACGGGTTTTCCGCCGAAGAAGGTGGTGGGGGTCTGCGCCTGGTGCTCCTGCAGCGGGGTGAAGTCGTCCGCCGTGGGCGCGATGCTCAGCTGTCGCAAGGCCATTGCGGGGGATCTGTGGGAGATGCAATCGGTCGCTTACTTCCTAGAGGCGCTCAGAAGTAGTTAGAAGTGTGTATGGCCTTGCGGGTGCAGGTGGGTGTTGGTGGGTGCGCGGCGTGGTGTGGAATGAAGCCCGCGAGGCAACTGTTCGACCGTGCGGCACAAATTATTTGCCAAGCCAGCTCGTGCGTCATGGCGATCGTCAGCCGCTGGAATTCTTTCACCTCAATCACGGCGCAATTGGGTGCCTGTCGTCTGAACATGATGCCCTGAAGCTCTCTTTCCGAGATGAGCCCTCTCTGTCTCGGTCCGTGAGCGTCTTTCAAATAAAAGAAACAATACACGACCTTCATCATCGCAATGCCGCCCTTCCCCACCACTCCCGTCGCCAAACTCACCGGCCACGGCGGCATCGTGCACGCCCTAGCATACAGCTCCGGCAGCGCGACCTACATCCTCACGGGCTGTTCCGACCGCACCATCCGCTTGTACAACCCGGCCAAAGCCCCGCCTACCTCGGTCGCTCCCGCCTCCGCATCGCACGTCTATGCTCCCGGCCTCATCAGCAAGTACTCGGCGCACGGCTACGAGGTCCTGTCCATCGACGTGACGCGCGACAACGAGAAATTTGTGTCTACCGGTGGCGACAAGACCGTCTTCTACTGGGATGTGCAGACTGCGCAGACGATCCGACGGTGGAGCGGGCACAACGCACGGGTCAACAGGGGCGTGTTTGGCGGTGAGGGCGATAGCGTCATTGTGTCCGGGAGCTTTGATGGCTCGGTGAAGATCTGGGATATCAAGCAGAATAATTACAAGCCGATTATGACGCTGGACGAGGCCAAGGATAGCATCACCGACGTAGCCATCTTCGACGCTGAGATATTGGCCGCATCGGTGGATGGCAGGGTCAGAAGCTATGATCTCAGGATGGGTGTGTGCAGCGTGGATGTCGTTGGATACCCGGTCACGAGTCTGGCCGTCACGAAGAAAGGGACTGAGGTCCTGGTCTCGTCTCTGGACTCGACAGTGCGGCTCATGGATCGCACCAATGGACAACTGCTGAAGGCATACCGGGATGAGAGCTTTGTGAACACCGAGTTGAGGGTCAGGAGTACACTAGGCTTGAACGACAGCGTGGTGCTGAGTGGGAGCGATGATGGCATGGTGTTTGCTTGGGACTTGTTGGAGGGCGAGTGCTTGCACAAGTTCAGGCACTCGGAGATGAGAGAGTTGAAGGGGGCTAGGAATGTGAACGGAGAGAGAAAGGGGAAGAAGGACGTTGTCAGTGCCGTCGCATTCTGTGGTGCGAGGAGAGAGTGGGCGAGTGCAGGCGGCGATGGGAATGTAGTTGTTTGGGGGATGGATACGTGACAGGCAAACGTAGATAATTCAATGATACCCATTTTCAATGCATGACGCAAGATCAGCCCGAGCTGCGCATAACGAACTTTTCTCTCCAAAACTCCAGTCAAATGCAACTCCAAATTTATCCCATGACACTCTTTTGCCCGAATCTAGACTTTCATTCACTCCTCAAAACTTTTTCCTCGAATTAACATTCTTCCCTGCCCCAACCTTCATTCTACCCCCAGACCTTCCCCTATCCCCAGTTAGAATCCCGGGCAAATAATCCTCATCCATCAAATCTCTCGTCTTGATCCTCTTCTCTTGCTCTGCATGCTTCAAATACTCCTTCTGGTCCTCCGCAAGCACCAATTCCCTTCCCCAGCCCCCCTTTCCCCCTCCTTTCCCGCTCATCTTCCCGCTCGGCGTCCCGCCCACTGGCTTTGGAACACTATACCGGTTCCCGCGGTTGTTGTGCTGGAACGTCTTCGACAGGTGAATTTTGAACTCGCCGGATGCGGACGTCGTGCACGACACGCGATTCAGCGTTGGCTGGCCGCACCTCGGGCAGAACTGCTTGGTCACTTCCTTGGTCGTCAGGAAGCAGGCGTGGCAGCGGAGAATATATGTTCGCAGTGTGCTAATGCGTTGGAGGTTTGTGGAGAGTAAGTGGAGATTCATTTGGAGCAGCACGTTTTGCATGGCGAAGTCGGTTGTCATGGTTGCGATACCTGTTTGTGTCGAGGAGGTGGTGCGGGAGCTGACACCTGAGTCTTTGGCGAGGTGCTGCGAGAGGTTCGAAGGTGTGATCCATTCCCCATCTGAGTCGTCTTCTGAGGAGGTGGAAGGTGAGTCTTCTTGGGGGTTGGACTGGGAGACGTCCTGAGGAGCGTATTGAGAACCTTCTTGAGAAATAGCCCGAGAGACGTCCTCGGCAGCAAGTTCAGAGGTTTCTTGGGGGGCAGGCTGAGAAGCTTCCAGGGTAGCCTGCTCAGTAACTTCCGGGAGGATAGGCTGAGAAATCTGCAGATTGGATAGATCTTCCTCTAGTGGCTGCACATGCTCTGATGCTGTCTCTGTTGCGGTATCCGGCTCCGTAGGCTTGTTTGAAGTAGAATCGACGTCTTTTGACTCCGGGTCCTTGGGGGCATCCTCCCTGTTTGCATCTTCAGTCTGAGCATCCACCTTCTCCTCTTCCATCCCCTTAACAATCTCCCCTCCTGGCGCCCTCCTCAGCCCCACATCCCCGCCATGCTTCTCACAATGAATCTCATACGCCAGCGCCAAAATTCCCAAATCCTGTCTACTCAGCACGGGAAAGTCGCCCGTCTTCTTGCTAAACGCCGTAACAGCTTCATAACTAGCCGTTGACGGATTTCTGACCTTCAAGAACGGCAGCAGAGTAGTTTCCACACGCGCTCGTGTGGCGGGGTCCCGGATTTCAGAGAGCACGGCCGAGGTGGTGTAGATTTCTTCGGCTTGCTGCAGAATGGTTGATATGGAGACTGTGTTTTTGATGAGGGGCCCCGTGTCGATTATCAGTGTGTGGACCGACTTTTCGGTGGTTGAGGTGGCCATTTTAAGACTGAGAGTCTTTCCTCTTTGGGCGGAATTGGGCCACAGAGAATTTATAGACAGGGAAAAAATTGAGGATACGAATGGATCGGCTACAGGAATTCTGTACGGGACTGAGCCAACACTTTTCTTTGGCTGTTCGTGCAGCTCTATTGATATCTCCGAGTTGAGAAGCCGGGGAAAGAATTTCACGATGGTGGCGTTGGCTTGGGGGTTGTGCGCACCAAAATAAGGCAAATTTTGTCACAAGCTCGCAGGTTGCAAGCCTAGGTTTTGATTGGCTAGAGCGTGTGCAAACTGCTGACTAACTAGGTTTTTTATTAGGGAAGCAATCATGGAGCCGTCTTCCCGCATTTAGCTCCCGCCAGCCACTTGCAACCCTTCGTCGAGCTTCAGAATCCCCATTGACGGCCTCATAAAGCGTCATGACTGCTCCGTTGCTCGTCTCAAGGTCCATGGGAGAACTTCAAGACGTGTAGCTCCCTCCCAAGCCGCACCGGCTGCTCTCACGAGACCCTGCCAACGATCCTCGGCCTCTCGGTCCCACTTCACCATTCGATCCTTCGATGAGCATGCCCATGTCCATCTCTCAGTGCTGTGGCATGCCTCGCCCCTCTCATCCAGGAAGCGCCAGTGGACCCACTCAGGAGCAAGCCACGCAAGGATCCTCCCAATCCAAGAAGCGGGAAGCGGGCGACGGGCGCATCGAGCGCGGAGGCCCCCATCAGAGACAGAATCGGACAATGCCCTCGTCGCGATCCTCAATAGAGCCAATAGCCGAACAAGATCAGCGGTAATAGGGTAGCCACAGGAATGCTCGCTCGGCACTCGGACCATTCTTGTTCCCCTTCCCGGCTTCGAGTGAGGCACGGCACGGCGCGGCTCGGTTCCTCGATGGATGACTGGTGGCCAGCGCTTCCGCAAGTTTATTCGAAATCCAGGTTGCCGGATCCAATTCGCCAGGTCCAATTCGTTATCGTCGAACAGTCCTATGATGCAGGAGTTGGCCTTCGTTGATCATCTGAAAGCCAAGGTCAAGTTTCTGAAACGAGAATGCCAGACAGCCGCAGTCGTACGCTCGAAAAGGTTCCTCTTTTTAATTGGTTCTGGAAGTAGGTATTGATTGGAGACGACGATATCGTTCAGCTTGGCTGAGTGTGGGTACATATGGAGCCTTGACGACGAATCCGTACGCGCTCATAGCCGAAGACGCTGGATGGTATGCGGCCACCGCCCACTCATGTGGTCAAGTTCTTCTCTAATTTCCTTGTCTCTTCTCTTATCTTGGTTCATTTTTGTCATCCATCTCATGCATCCTGCCGTCTATTCGACGAAATGGGGTGATTCTTTTTTTTACCGAGGGACACCGTTCTAATATCGAGCCTTGTTCAGTCGTGACATGGCAGCTGTCCCCTGGAAGCTCACTGCCTTAGCCAGGTTCGTACATTTGAATGCGGTATAGTTTTCCGGCATGTGCTATTGGCGAGACTTCCGTCATGCCTACGTGGCTCTCCGGTTGGTCTGGCTGAGGGACCATGTCCACCAGACCGCCCTTCATACCTGGCGGCAAGGGTGGACGGCCAGTCTTATCTTCTCGAACTGTAGGTGCCTGTCTACGAGACCAATGAGACCATCCACTTACAATGCCTTTGGAGCAGGTAAGGGTTTCACTTCTCCACTACTTTCAAGGCCAGACGGTCCTGCGGCGAGGAGATCCTGCGTTGTGTTGACGACCGGTCTAATATCGTTGACTAATGGTGTACGCATGACCAGATATCGTGTTTACGTGAAAGATTCCATGTGCCAGGCACTTTGCTGACCGGTCAAGCGTCCGCCATATCCGTTGGTATATTTCGCCGCTGTGGAAGGTTAATGTTCAGCAGATGGTGTGGCTTTCCGGTGAAGATTGATTTAGAATCCTGCAGGCCGTCGCCGTATTGGCTGTCGATCGGCGTCTCCGGGGCTCGTCGTCGCCAGGACGGGGCAGGAAAATTCGATGCTGCATCTAGCCGAGCGATGTTGTCGAAAGCGTTTACTCTGTTTGAACAGTCTCATTCGCCAATTTGAGTGCAAGCGGCTGCTGTGAGGGGGGAGAGGAGGACTAAGAAGAAGGCAACAAGGCGACCTGCAGTCGTGTCCTTCTCAACTATGCCCTGGCGCTTGCGCTCCCCCACATGGCTCCTAAATCGGTCAGCAGATCCGGGCGTCGACCTATACTTAATGCTCCCCTATTCCTCAGTCCTGAAGTCATGTTAACAGTATACTTTCTGAAGAACACACTGACAATGCAAAGGCTTACTCATCCCTGGTACCCCGTCCCGGCCGAGTCGTGGCCCAGCGAATCTTGACCACCAATCTACGATCAGCGTTGTCGCCACCAAGCACGAATCTTTCGGCACTTCTGCTCGAGAACCCACCCCTTTATATCTACCCCGTGAGATGTCAATCAAGCAGAGCCGCACTCCTATCCTCCCCCGCCTCCGTCGACGCTCATGCAGCCTTGCGTCTCCGCAAGTCGCCACAATAGAAGCCGACTACTACGAACTGCACAATAATCATCATCATAGCTCACGACGTGTCAATTTCTACACCACGGAGCCCAACATGGCCCTTTTCTTCCTAGCGCTGGGTCCCACACAAGCAGCAAAAAGGCGCTCTGCTGCCTGAGCCCTCTAACCGATGGGCCATGCAAAGTGCGCCATGGTGCTTCGGATGGTTGGTCGACAGGGTTGAGCTGGCATGCAAGTATTCGCATTACCACCAAACGGGATACCCGGCCGCTTTACCTCGTTGTTATTACTTAATTGCAGCTGACACCACCTCCGATAGCTGCGAAGGCGTACAGCACGCGGGACGCTCGCCGGAAGCTCAACGCACGTAACCCGTAGCTCGGACTGTTACCTCCCGAGCCCGAAGCTGGTGTCTAGCCCGTCGCCCTAGTTCTCCACCTCGAAGTCGACCTGTCGCTTTAGCGGATAGTGTAGATACCCACATAGTTCGCGGAGACTGCTGGACTGCGTTGGCAGTATCCCATGCCGCAGTCGCATGCCGCGGGGTAAAGGAGTTGGGCGCCGGGATTGCTGTCCACGCTTCTGCAGGCCGTACAGGATCATGCCGCTTTGTCCTTCCTATGGCAGCCAGCACCTTATCTGAGGCTTGCATAGACTAACTTTTATCCTCTGAATCACGAGCTAACGCGGTCGTCTGACCGCCAAAGTGGGCTGCGTTATGTCTCAAGCTTCAGACGCAGAGCCGCATTCGTGGGGCAGGAGGATAAAGGGCTGGTGGAGGGGAGGGAGGATGCGAGCCGATGCAGCAGGCAGAGAGCAGCTTCGGCAAAACTATCCTTCTTTTGCTTACCCAAGGGCCTATTGCAGCTGATCACTCAATGTCGGTTAGTAACAGCCCTCCTCGACCTTGACCTCAGCCTCAATGATGTTCTAACATATCTTACCCATAGCCTCCATATATCTTCAAGATCGACGAAATCGAGGAAGACCCCAACACAGCTTCCCACGTGGACAATTTGGGGAACTGGACTCCCTCAACCGATGTCGGTGCAAACCATCGTGTACCAGGTGGTATATCTGGGCGGCTGTGGTATTGCAATCGACAACGAATATTTGAGGTTCCCCAGCTCCCTCAGGGAGCCTATCGGCACAAAAGATTCTCAGTATATTACGGAGGGGGATATGGCTTCTGGGTGCTACGAGGCGACGCCACAGAACCCCCGGGCGGGGAGGTCTGGCTCCCGCTCCGCTTTGACCATTCGAACGTAGACTACTCGTCTTTTCTGACCAACGCGGGACAAAATCCTACACTACGTGTCCAACGGAATGATCAACACTGGCCAAACATGCTCCTCCCAGATATATACCATGCGTCCGTCCGGACAGATGCGCAAGTCTACGGGGGACTGACAGGGGAATTGCCTATTTTTCTAGCTCTTCTTGCCTTCTCTCTGCCTCGCGAGTTCCTCCCGAATACACTCCCTAACTTGTTCACTGGAGGCGCGTGGTTAGTGCATGGGTACCAAAATTCACGTTAGTCATTCCATTACGCTGGTCGAGTGCATGTTAATCAGCAATGTTAGGAACCAACCAACGGGGCGTCATCGTAACGGTGTATACATGCCCTACGACTTGGGCTGGCGGTTCCACTTCCGCGGATCTCGAAGAATACGAACAAGGACATCTGGGGAAGTACTATAACTAACCTAGCTTATGTCGGTAGAATCTCATTATTACGACCCCGGCCAAAAACCCCCGGCTTATCTTCAATTCTGGCATATCTTTACGAACTATTCGCACATATATACGTTCTCCTTTTTTTACTCCAACCTCCGGATTTTTCAGTTCCAGAAATGCGTATTCTCGCCATGAGCTGGTTGGTCATGCTTTCGTTTTCATGTCCACAAAGCATACTCCGCCCCCAACATTCCTAATCCGAGAAGCTCAGAATGCGTCATCGGGGCAACGGGCTTGGTTGCTCTCTGGTTCCACATCCCATACGTTTTACGATCTCCAGACACAACTTCCCACACTTTCAGCGTAATGTCGGCATGGACTCGAGACTGCTATAATTGTTTGTTCGGTTTCTACCTCTAATACACTATGTCTCCTATCTTATATACGTAGCTAGCTAGCTAGTGGACCCCGAAGCGGTATCCAATGTCACCCATGATTTCGGTTCTCATGACTTTTGACGGGGCTGGCTGCCGGACGTGATGTGCTGCAACCCTCCTTAATGGTGTGAACATGCGGTAGCGGTCTTGTATTATCGGCATGATTACTTGACTCATCATCTCTCCTGTCGGCCGTTGCGTCGATTCGTAAAGTATGGAGAGATGGATTTGGCTTGCTCTCCGGTGGCACTCACTGGTCTGCACATGGAATGAAACAGATTTGCTGCATGGTGATCTACGACGACGAGGGCTTCTGAATTAGAGCGCGTATGGACGGCGTCTCGATGTGTCCCGCCTGCTTCCGTAGTGCACGATGTGCCGAGGTCGGAAGACCTATCAAGGCGTGTGTTTTGGGGGAACCAGGCTGTGCAAGAGGGTATTGGGTGGAGAATTGATGTAGTGTCATTTTGCTCTCCGACCGAGCCCATAGTCCAATACTAATAGACATGCCGCCCGGTCTGCATTTCCAGATGCCGTCATCGTTTCTACCCAGATACCCCCCAATGTAGAGCAGATAGATACACAGGGACATGATAGGACGTTGAAACATTTTGTTGAGATTTACCAGTACGCCGCCCAGTGCTAAATTCCGAGTCTAAGTATACGTGGGAATGGTTGTGGTGTACAGTAAGAAGTACAGCTAGGAAAGGTGGAGAGGGAGAGATATGCGTGCGCATGTTTGGTTTCGCGTAGCAAACACGGCTTTCGAATGCGACGGCGCGTCTAGTGATCAACCTTGTATCTAGGTAGAGGAGGAAGTGATGTAAATCTCCATGATTCGCTCGCTAGGTATGGAGGAGGAAGTCATGATCAAGCAATCGGCCGACTCCGCTCATCTTCCGGCATCCGCTGTGCACCGTTAGCATTCCATTGCACCAGAACCCACCTCCGCCTCCCCCTTTCATCCCTACCCCCTACTCAACAGAGACGGAATCAAACTCACCATGTAAGCATCAATCGCCGCACTAAACGCCGCAAACCCCGCGCACCCCACGGCCACCGCCTGGGGCCCCGCCTTCCTCGCCAACACCCCCCCGGTGATGCAACCCCCGGCCACCCCATTCCAGAGATCGTTTTTCGCGCGCAGGCCCTCGATGGCGCATTCCGTGCCTGAGAACACCGAGCCGACGACCGCGAAGTTGCGTCCCGAGGAGAGGGACGAGCGGTACATGTCGCGGAGCCCGATTTTGAGCTGCTGGCGCAGGGGGAGGTCCGCGGTGGGGATCGAAGTCGGGAGGGTGAGGGTGGCGGACGAAGGAGCTGGTATGGATGGGCGGGAGGAGATGCTGGAGGACGAGGCAGCGGATACGGCGGAGGTGGGGACCGTGGGCTTGACGGTGGCGGCGGCGTTGGGAGGCGCCGTGGGAGTCGGGTTGGTTATGGGCATTGGCGGCTGGCCCATGGGCGTGTCGTACCGCATCTATACATTTCGTCAGTTCCCACTTGCCTGCCATCTCCCCTCCCCATTCAAGTCCCACATACCGAAGCCATGAACAGCCCAAACATGGCGCCTAGGCCGCCGCCCATGACGCCCGCCATGACCGTCTTGCCCGCGCAGGACTCCATACTATTCTGCATCTATTCGCAAGAACAAACGGCATTAGCAATGGGATCGGTACCTCCAGGCGACGGATCTGAGAGAGGGCGGCGTACGAGTTTAATCATCTGCTGTTCCTGTTCCGAGAGGCCTGCATTTGGGTTCATGCCTGGCATACCGCCGGGGCCTCCTGGGAAAGCCATGGTGGTGGTTCTGGTGGCGGGGTGGTGACGATGTTGAGGTTGTATTATTTTTGCGGAGATGGAGCGGAGAACGGGTGGTCCCGGTCTTGGCGGTATATCAAGAACCACGATGAACCAGCCATCAATTGACTTCGACAAATTAGTTGCTTGTAATGTTCTGAGGCGCAGACTGCATAGAGGGCACGCATTTTAGTGTTTGTAGGATTTTAATTTTCATTTAACTTTCGGTATCAACCTTGCTATTCCAATTCCAATTCGCAAATGCCAAATGCTAAACCCATACTACCAAAAAAAAAAAAAAAAGGTCTTCATCTTCCAATTGTTTGTCCAAACCTTGGACGACGCAATCATATAACGGCCAAAAATCTTTCGCTCGCTGATTTAGAACTAAACATTTCGTCGAGACATTGCGTCTAGCAACATTATATCATCAAATATCTATGCAAAGCGCAATATCCATAATCATTCATCATTAAAGCAACGAAGGTGATGATCGTCCAACGTAATCGCCGCTGGAATGGTCCGACACACGGGACTCAGGGGGCGGCGTCAGGCTCTTTTCCCATTCCTTCATTAGATGCGAGGCGGTGCGCTTGAGATTTGTTGGCGACAATTTGACGAGATCGGGCCAGGGGATGGAGTTGCGTTTTGTGTTGTCGCGTAATACCTCATCATCGGCGGGGCCTGAGGAGCTGGAGGCTGTGAGCGAGGATGCTTTAGAGTCATGGCGCTGAGAGTGGTACCTAGTGCTCGTTCTTGAGCTGCTTGGGCCTGACACGGGCGACGACGGCTCTTCTGACTCGTCAGAGCTGATGTTGTCCGCCGCCTTTGCGTACTTGTCGTTTGGGGTGTCCCAGTTATCCCAGTCTTCGAAGTCGTCCGCGCCCTTGCCGTTCTTTTGAGGTGTTCGGGTGTTCTTAATCGCGTGAGTCTTTTTGTTCGTGGGCGCGTTCTTGGGTTCACTCAAACCATGCTCTTTCCAAAAGTCATCAGCGATGGCATCGGTTTTCTGGGTTGACTTTTTTGAGCTCGTAGCTCTGTTTAGGGGAGGCCGGCCATCGGAAGCCTTACGGCCGTTCTTGTTAGATGAACCCTTGGCATTAACAGGGGCTGAGCCATCTGTGACAGCTTCATCCCCAACAGTAGCCTGTCGAATATCTTCGATAAAATTGAACAGGCCATCCTTGAAGTCCGTGGCCATCTTTTTGCCCGTACGCAGAATGGCATCGCGCTGCGCGGTTGATAGACCACCGAGATCGAACTGGTCATCGTTGTGAGTGTCGGCAATGTGTTTTGCAATGTCGGGTGTGGTGGCGTGGCGGATGAGCGTGTGAGGTCTCGCCATGGATTCGTCTATGCCATCGCGAATGTCCAGTGGTTGGGGGAACGAAGGCTGATAATTGGCCGTTAATGTGTCGGGCGACAGCAGCGACAAGGTGCGGAGATGCCTTGAGCCGCTAAACACCTTGTTTTTTGTGGTCTTCTGACCGCTGAGCAAGGCCTTCCTGCGCTCCATCTCTCGTTGCAGCCAGGCGGTGGATCCATCTTCATCTTCTTGGTCCGGCTTCAAGTTGGCGAGCGAGGTGTTGAGCGGCTGGAGTTGGGTGACCTTTCGTGTCTCGTTGCGCTGTTTTACAATCTCATTGTTTGTCCAATGTTTCTTGAGAGTCTTGAGGTCTTCCTCGGCCTTGACGAGCTCCTCTTTGAGTTCTAGAACGTATCGCTCTTGGGCGGCGAGGATGGCTAGGAGGTTCGTCTCGGTCGGGGACGAGTCGTCGGCGGGTGGAGACATGGGAGAAGGGGCAGCAACCCAGGACTGGGGGCGTAGTTTGGGTGTAAATCCAGGAGAATTGCTGCCGGCAGCGGGCTGAATGGGAAACTGCAACGAGAGACGCTTGCTGTGGGTGGCGACGCTAGCGTGCGACATGGAACGTGCGTGAGAAGAAGGCCGAGAAGCAGACATTGGGGTGCTAGGAGTGGTACGGGGAAGGACACGGGTGGCTGAGGAGGACGTGGAGGCGATGGCAGCGACGGAAGCCTCGGGAACTTTGACCGGTAGAGGTTCAGATTGAAACTTGGGAGACGGAAACGCTGGCGAAGCAGACGAGGCGCGCAGCAGGGCTTTGAAGTTCTCAAAGGCTTCGGCGTCGGCGGGATGAGGTTGAGGTTTGGGGATTGAAGATGCGCGTGAGGCGGATGCGTTGGACGAGGGAGGGCCGGATGTCTTGGAGCGTTGGACGGGGAGAGGCCGAGGGCTGGGCGACGGGGTTGGTGGCGAGGTGGAGCGCAAAAGAGCCTTGAATGTCTCGAGTTCGAGGGGAGTCGGCAGAGGTTTGGGTGCTGTCGACGTGGGTAGAGGAAGTCTGGGTGGTGGTTCGACTCGCTCAATGGGAGGAGGTTGAGGCTTGGGAGTCAAAGACGCTCGCGCAGCGGAGGAGTTGGGCAAAGGAGCGTGAGGAGCCTCAATTGGCTTGACGGTAGGAGGTGGAGGTACTGGCGACGCAGCCGAGGTGACGGTGGTGGACGGGGTGGACGAGGTTGGCGAGGTGGAGGTGGAGGTGGAGGTGGAGGTGGAGGTGGATGAGGGAGGGTCAGATGGCTCGTCGAGGTCGACGGCGAGAGGGCGAGGCCGAAGGGGGGGAGAGGGAGTGGGTGGCGAGACGGACGAGGAGGGCAAAAGAGTGTCGGATGGCTCAGAATGCTGGGCGGGAAGAGGTTGAGGTGTGGGAAGAGCTGGCGAAGCCCCTGGGGACGGGCGCCGGGTCCGGTCTTTGTTGTCTGGGGTCATTGACCGCTTGCGAGATAACAAATTTGGCGTCTTTGGCGTGGGCCGTGACTGTGCGGGACCCACGAGGGCTGGGCGGGCGACGTTGAAGATGGACTTGAGCTCGTTCACGTCGCGGTCGCTCCCATGGCTCTTGTTGCTCTTGTCGAACTTGCAGGCCAGCTTGGAGAGGCGTAAGCGTCGCGAGAGGCGGTGGAGGATTAGCGAGGTTGCGTGCGGTGAGGAGCCATAAATCTCCAGATGCAGGGCCAATAGGGCAGCGGGGAGGGCGAGTAGCCTCAGCAGAAGACCGCCGCCTTTCAACCACTCGATCCACGCCTTCAGCAGAGCAGGGCAGGGAGCGCAGTTACCCATACCAGACTCTGTGAAGGACGCATTGCTCGATGGCGTTGGAAGAGGGCGGGAGGGGAGGAAGGAAGGAGGGGTTGGAGCAATTTGGACGACGATGCGGGAATAGGGCGATGTGTGTGGGCGGGGCGGCGGCTTATTGCGCAGCAGCACCTGGGCTAGCTTTTGAGTGTTTCCATGGCCGTCGCACGGCTTCCAGCGACGGCGTGGGCGGGCGGCGGGCAGACGAGGGAGTGCTGGCAGCCAGTCGAGCCCGTCGTGCCAGTCAGTGCCAGTCGCCCCCCCGTGCTGCACGCCCAAATTGCATTCCCTGCGCCTGCCCGTGTCCTTGGCGGTTACCACCAAGTTGCGGTGAGAGACGCAGCCTTCTGGGGCCGCCTCTCCCGCGCCAGCCTCTTTTCGATGCCCTCGACGGCGCTTTGGGGGGCAGCGTCGACATTCGACAGCATGGCAATTGCTGAATGCAGTGCGAGCACTAACGTCAACAGAGACACCGACGAGAACGGCGCAGGCATGGCAGCATCTCGCACCACTCTCACCAGCCTCGCAGGGCCCGCTCCGACTCGCTCCGACGCGGTCCGACCCCGGGGTGAGATGACGGCGTGACAACCCTTCAGCCGGTGTGTTTGAGCCATCCCTCCATGCACGGTCGGCAGAAGCCGGCACCGAGCTCTCCAATTTCACTGTCCAAGTGACGCTGATGTTTCAAACGTGCTCTGCGATTCGTGCCCGTTTCAAGACAACATCAATCAACCAAGGCGACTGAGAGTCCCCCATGAACGCAGCTGCATGCTGGCATTGCACCGAGTACTCTCAAATAGCCTCCTCTCTAATATACTCAATGGAATAGCCAACAATGCTGAATTGCTCAATTGCTCAATTGTTTCCAAACACAACTCTACTGTGTCACTGTGTACAGTATCTTCTACCCTTGCAGCGCTGGACTGAAGGCTATATACACGGTAGACAGCTCTGCAGAGCGAATAGAATCAAACTTGTCGAGTTCGGCATGACGAAATACAAGTACAACAGGATCAGCATTCCGCATGGGCCCGCCGTCCAGACTCGGGGTGGCCGTCTCCTCCCATTGGCCGATGTGTGCGCGCTTGCCGGATTCGGCAGCATGTTGACGGCCACCTTCTTGCCGTTGCCCCATCGCCAGCCCGTCGATGCCGTTTTCAATTCGTGGACAGCCGCGGGGCCTCCCCCGGGCCATCTCCATGAGGATGCGTGCATGGCTGATATGCAGCGCGGCTCCTACCAGACTCCAAGAATGGAACTGCTGCAGGTACGCCGTGGTGAATGCCAGCCGCCGACCCTCGGGACGCTCAACACCACGCTTGAGACGCCCGCCGCGAAATGCTGGCAGGCGCGAAATCTTCACTTCTTTCACTCCAGACTCGCCCCTCCAAGCCGCATCATCACGGCCGTCGCGACGTTTTCGAGTAGTCGGGCCCGGTGCGTGCTGCGTGCGTGCTCGTTGTTGATCCGCCCGCCGTTGCTATGGGGACGGCCTAGCTAAACAACCTCACGATCCGCCATCGCAGCCACCACCACCATCACCACTCCAGCTCCATCCTCAACCTCAACCCACCGCACAACTGGCATTTCTAGCTGCTCCGCCTGCTCCCGGGCGCCCGCCGTTCTCCTCCCGCCTGGCCTTTCTTGTTGCTTAGATCTTCTGAGCGCTCAAGTTATTCTTACTCACCACAATATCCATATCCAACGCCATGGCAGAGAACTATCAGGTGCTCGAGGAATTGGGCTGTATGTTTCGGTCCTGCTCCGATTCCACCTGTCCCACTAACTCGAACAATAGTCGGAAGCTTTGGACATGTGTACAAGGCAGTCGACAAGACAACTGGGGAGGTCGTCGCAATCAAGCAGGTAGGCAATACATCGCAACTCCGCTGCACGTCCACCACATGCTAACCAACCCCCAGATCGACCTCGAGGACACCAACGATGAGCTCGCCGACATCCAAGCCGAAATTGCCCTGCTTAGCACCTGCAGCAGCCCCTACGTCACCGAGTACAAGACGAGCTTTGTCAAGGGCGTCAAACTATGGATTGTCATGGAGTACCTGGGCGGAGGATCTTGTCTGGACTTGCTCAAGCCCGGTACCTTCAGCGAGGCCCACATTGCCATTGTCTGTCGCGAGCTTCTCCTCGGTTTGGACTACCTCCATTCGACGGGCAAGATACACCGGGATATCAAAGCCGCCAATACACTCCTTACGTCATCGGGCAAGGTCAAGCTCGCGGATTTTGGCGTCGCTGCTCAATTGACCAACATCAAGTCGCAGCGCATGACCTTCGTAGGGACGCCCTTCTGGATGGCGCCCGAAGTGATACAGGAGGCAGGGTACGATTTTAGGGCCGACATATGGTCGCTGGGTATAACCGCCCTCGAGATGGCCAATGGAGAGCCCCCGAATGCCGGCGTCCATCCCATGAAGGTGCTCTTCATCATCCCTAAGAACCCGGCACCGCGCCTCGAGGGTGATAAGTGGGGAAAGGACTTCAAGGACTTCATAGCGCAGTGCCTGATCAAAGATCCCGACCGACGAGCGACAGCAAAGGAGCTTTTGCGTCATCGATTCATCCAGCGTGCTGGCAAGGTTGAGGCTATGCGCGAGTTGATTGAGCGCAAGCAAATGTTCGACGCACAAGAAGACTCCGTATCCCGAACCAAGTACTACGAGGAGACCATGTAAGCATTAGTCCCTACCCACCCTCAAAGTCGCATCTAACATAGCAGGGTCGATCTGTCTCCCCGCATTGAGGAGGATGGGTGGATTTTCGACACAGTCAAGAAGGCGCCGACCGTTGTGGCACCACGTCACACCGCGAAGCGCCGCAAGACAGCAAGGATCCCATCCACGGACGCGAATGCATGCGCTTCTATGATGCAACACATGGATCTCAACGCTGGCCCTCTGGGGAACGGACCGGATTCTCCTATTCCGGACCGCTGCCGTCCGTCTTCGCGGTCATCGTCTACAGCAACGGCTAAACGCGTGTCTTCCGGTTCAACGCCAACTGCTCGCCGAGTCAGCAACTTCCCAAAGCAGCCCCTCGGGATAAACCTCGATTTCGGAAACTCGCCGTCTACCGTTCGACACTTCAAGCGGGTATCCTCTGGCGAACGCCGTGCAGCACTATCGTCTAACCCGCCACCTCCCTCGTTCCAGCCGAATCCGACTGCGCAAACATTCCGTCCCTCGCCGCCGAGTTCCGCGCATCCTCTGGATATGGATGTGAACAACGAGAATACAGCACCAGTGAAGCAGTATCCTCCAACACCCATCACCAAAGATGCCCTATATGGACGGCGAGCATATAGCAAAATTCTCGATTCCGTATTCCAAGAGGCTTACGCAGAGTCCGGTTCCCCTCATCAGCGTGAAGCTATTGGGCGGGTATCACAAGCCTGGGCAGAGCTGGATCAAATTGATCCGCAAGGAGAGTTTTTGCTATTGAAGGCAATGGTTGACCGCCTTCAAGGAGACGCAAAACTCGCGGCTGCCCTTGGCATTGCAGTTACTCCGGTTCCGACACCGGCTCGACACAATACGAAGACCAGTGAATCGAGCTTGAGTGGCACAACCGTCCACGGAACCAACACCACGAGGATTCGGTCCAGCACGACCACAATGATGAGCGCCATTGCCAAGTCTGCATCCGACTTCCATTCCACTCCTGATCCTACGCCCGCATCAACTCCGGTGTCCACACCCAACGGCTCCACGTCAACGTACGCACTCAAGGGCCCAAAGCTTATCCTGGCACAGAACAACCCACATCTCAAGTCTCATCGCCGCCGGCAGAGCGCGTTTGTTAGTGGCGAGAAGAGCTTTGGCCATGATGTGTACGCCGGATTGGACGAGAAGAAGTTGCCTGGCTATGTAGAGAAGGGTATGGAGCAGCAAAGTCTGCTTGCTGACATCCTCTACGGCCAGTGGACGCAAGGGTTGAAGAACCGGTGGCCTTTGGCCTAGCGGGTGAAGATGTAGGGTGTATGAGGGTTTGTATTTTGCGTCAACTCCATTCTTGCCCATTGTTTTTCATCTCAGCGTCTTCTTACCCGGGTGAGCCCTTTAATTTTCTCTATACCGCTTTCCATCGTTTGATCACGATGAGCTCGTGGAAGTGAGTTTTGACGATTATCATGAACTTCCTTTTGAGTTGCATACCGCAAATCTATTGCGAGGCGTCTTCTGGGCATTTTAAGGAGTTCAAAATTGAGTATATATGTGTTTGTAGGGAGGTGTATCTTAATAGCTGTTGCAATATATGGACGATGATCTGCAATCTATCCCTTGTTTCATGATTGCGTAGGCGTAAGAAGTAGCAATCATGACCCTATTGACGTAAATAGCCTGGGGGTTGAAGCGTGCAGTGTTAATACTAGCGTGTCAATGATGTAAGCCATCGGAATGCCCGATCCGGATGTCGAAACAGCCCCTCCTTTTGTCAGCTCAGCTCCCATTAATATGGCGATAACGGCGTCACCTACCATCTCGTTCTTGAACAATACTCTGCCGAATAAGTCCTTCTAGAGCTAACCCAGTCAAGACACCCAGAGCCTTCTTCATGCAATGCCAGGACGCACATTGCTACATTAGTTGATACGACATGGACAACGAACGGTATATATAGGACGAGATCGGAAAAGACGTGGGGCCATATTCGGGAGCGGGACCTGGTAACGTCGATACAGCGCTCAGAGAACAGCCGCTGATACGGATGTACGTGCTAATCTCGGTAGCACCCGCAGATGATGGTCGAATCCGCCATCCCTCCTCCCATCCATTCCGTCTTCCCTCCCCCCCCCACGCTCTCGAGCCGCGGGTCCAAGCGAGACGTAGTACTTGCCGCTCCGGGCTATACATGGTAAGAGCGAGAGCTGGTTGGGGAGGTAGTGGGATCTCGAAGGCGGTAGGTGGGACGGGATGGTGTTGGCGTGCTCCATTGCTGGCTCGGGGAGAATGTGGAAGGGTCAACTGCAGAATGGTAGCCGCTGGTAGGAGATACAACGGGGTGAAGATCATCCTCTGACGTGGAGGTGAGATGAAAATATAGGGGAAGATGAGGGGACCTTGGAGATGGTGCGAAGAGACAGAAGCGAAGAGACAAAAGCGAAGATCAAGGATAGAGTCGCAATGACGCTGACCGCTTCCTCAAAAAAAAAAAAAAAAAAGGTTCAAAAAAAAGAGAGAATGGAGCCCAACATGGGGTTCGAACCCATAACCTTGAGATCGCCTATCCTTGCGAATATTAAGAGTCTCACGCGCTACCGATTGTGCCAGCCGGGCTGCTGATTTTGTAGTTATGACGGTTTCTGCAAACAAAGTCTTATTTAACCACGCCAGGAATTTACATTGAACGCCGCCCAAAGTGAAATCCATGTGGTTTGCGATGTGGGCGGTCTAATGACTCAAAGTTGCGAACCTAAAAAAAATTTCGAAGAAAAAAATTTCGTCGTCGTTGGGACCCACATATCCGACGGCAAGTTCTCATAGACACAAGCTTAATCTTTAGACATAGAGCGAAAAAAAATTACATTTGGTACTCTCACAACATCATGGCACTGTTTTTGCAACAATATGATTTTCTAGAATATTGTCGAGCGCGCTATTGCTAAAAAGAAGAAGAAGACTTGCTTGCTCCCACCTCTATCCGCATTTCTATTTATTGCTTCTACTATAGCAAGTTTCGCCCTTGGCGAAACGCAAGGGAAGTAACGCATGCAATCGCATGCAATAGATTCCGAGCACCTGGATGGAATTTCCACCCATCAAATGCCTCTTGATTCCCCTTCTCCGATCTTATCGATTTTGGGGTTTCTTCCATCGATCCCGTCACTGTCGCACAGTCCTGCGTTCCGGCTATATTTAGTGGGTTGAGGGGTGGGTCGTCCCGGGACTGCATGCGCCTCGCCTTGGAGCAAATGGTTCGGATGTCTGGGGTGACGAGAAAGGTAGCAGGGCTGAGTTGTTGGGGCGAAAGTCGGCCTGGTAGAACTAGGCGGATCTTTTTGTCCTCTTGCTGCTTCCACTTCTGGGACCATATTGTCCTCAGGGGAGAGTCGTATTTTGGTGGTGACAGGGCTATGTTGTTCTGATATTGCTCTCCTGGCTTTAGATACTGGACGCTCTTTGAAGCAAGACTCGCTATTATCAGAAGCCCTTCCATGACCCCCCGTCTCTGTGCAACGGCCGCCCTCGATCTTCCTCTTCGTTGAAGTCCAGCCACAGCCAGATCCTATGTCCGACTATTTCCAGCTCGTCAAGCTCGTGTACAATGTCGCCTTGGGTATAGTGCGTTGGTGTTGGTTCCGTATCTCCACTTATTGTTCCTTCTGTCTTTATACTTGAAGCCTGCTTCTTGTATCTCTCGTATCGCTTTGCAAACCAAGCATTTCGGAGCATCCGCAGATGTGGCGGGAAGTAGCATGGCTTCTCTCGCTGCTGCTCCTGCGAGGCCCGCCACTGCAGATACTGTCTTTGCCTCGTGCGGTAGTGCTGCATCACTTGGAACCGGCGCATCTGGGATTCGGAATCGGAAATCGACATTGAGAGAAAAAAAAAACGAGAGATGTGTTTGAATTATCCCTTGATATCCGCACCTGCGATGCTAGACTTTATACCATCCGAGATCCTGCGGAAGCGGATCGTATTTTAGGGCACCGGCGGTGCCTTCGGAGAGGCTCAGGCGGCAAAGGCATGGCGGAGCATATAGACGCCGTAAGAAGAGATTCAGGGCGGGACGTTATACATGAAGCTTGTGTACTCGCGCCCACGCGCCGCGCGCCGACGGCGTAGCTGAAGTCTCAGATTTGTATTTCGAGGTCCCCAGAGTCTACTTTTGTTGACATGGCGAGGGCGCATTGGTCGTATCCTGGCACAAATCTCACCCGCATTGCCATTTGCCGTTTGGGGGCTGACGTCGGGGGACCCGCGTGCGTACCTCCGGATCTTGTGCGACAAGGCGATTGAAGAAAACGCTACCTCGCCGCGAAATCCTCCAGGAATAGAAATTACCTGGTGTTTCAGATCATCTAGACATTGACTGGTGCCATATAAGGTTAATCGCTTCGACGGAAAAGGTAAGAGGAAGCTGGAAAATATGAATGACAGCTCTGGGAGGTCGCCACCCGAACACGGTCTGTGCCTCCCTCACATATCACATAACAGCATTTCCGATGTACTTCTCTCTTTGACCCGTATCCTAATTTCCTGCTCTTACTTAAACATATCAGCTCCCACCCTCTAACTCGGTTTCTCTAGACAGTCTCACCTAACCAATCATTGTCCAAATCGCTCTTCTCCCGAGAAACGTCAGGCAGATTCGCTCGTACACAAGTACATGATGCGGTTATTTTCAGCCATTGGTAAGGCCGCCTCGGTTGGATACAATACGATCTAGGGTTCTACATCGCGGCGAAACGCAAGGCTTTTTCTTGAGATCTAACGCTGACGTGATGTACTACTAGTTGCCGTCTGCGGTCTCACATCCTCAACGGTGTTCGCAATGCCCTCCTTCGATATGCTCGGTCTAGTTCCACGAGACAACACCTCTAATCCATGCTCTCTTGCCAACCAACCGAGCATGAATGCGAGCATCCAGCTCTCTAGTTGGATGGAGTGCCAGGTCAACGGTATGTTCTTTCCACATTGCCTTATATTTGCAACTTGCAATAACCTCAGGCGCTCACGTCACTTACCCCCTGGTAGGATTCTTCCCATACCCTGCAAACGGTGCCTGGGACAAAGTATTTGCTACTACCTTCTCGCCGGACCTCAAGGCCACCTTCAACGACACGCACTACAACTACGACGGCTGGCTACAGCTGTACCGAAACGTGAACGTTACGCTTGGCAAGAACTTCGCGCCCTTCAAGCACGGCTTCATCAACACGCTAGCTATTCCAAACGCCAACGGCGACAAGGGCGGTACCGTCTACATGATTGGGTGGGAGGGCGGCACTCATGCTTTGTTGAAGCGCGATCTGTACTTCACCGATGCCTTGTTTGCTGTGGTCAAGGACGTGGGCGGAAAGAGGAAGGTCGTCGAGTTCAGAGAGAGCAGCAACATCCCAAACACTGCGCCCATGCCGGAGCCAAACGAGTGGACGTGCAGTTTTACTTGAATAGTGAAGCACTCAAGGCTATACCTAAAGTTATCACGTCCAATGCACGGTAGATAAAGTGGGGATATTCGAGTCGTTGCATTTAGCTATACGACGAGAAGGGGAATCCCAGTAGCTAATACAACAACCCTTTTTACTAATCGCTCTTATCGGACCTGGTTGTTTTCTCACCAATGCTGCAGGATTCGTCCACCTCTTCCCGCATTTCCGAAACCTTGCGCCTCGTCAGGCCCTGCGGCTACTGAACTCCGAAACACAATTCTACGAGGCTTATAGAGGCGTCAGAGGCAATTGAGTACGAAGGAGGATTCTGCTCCGTCAGCTGTGCGGGGTATATTTAGTTACGCTGCGCCGCTCTGATTCTAAACGTGCTAACGAAGCAATTTGCTTTTGTATGTATTCGACGTCACGGCTCAATCTAATTCTCTCTCTGCATATCTCCTGAAAATAACGATAGTAACAAGCAGTCTTTATTTGTCTTTTTTCTTTGTTATATAAATCATTCTACTTCAACCTCGTCTATTCTGTGAGCTGCATGGCATGGCACATTTGAATTTTGGAATGTTATCTTAAAATTGGTTGTACCGCTTCGATTCCCAGCTTGTAGATGAGAAGTTATGCTGGAATCATGACGATACAGGTTTCGCTCTGTTAATCAAAGACACAGATTTATTGGACAAACGGGACAAATGAATTAAACAATAAACTAATGTATGTACAAGCAACTGCCCGAAGGCCGCTTCACTAGGGCTAAACATCGCAGGGGCACTCACTCTCCAGCTGCCATGTCTTCCAGCTCCGCTCAATATCGGCCGCCGTCCGCAGGTGCACAATGCTCTTTGGATGGAAGGCCTTCATCAGCGTGTACTGGCCCCACTTCCGTAATTCGGCTCTCTTTTCAAAAGTGGCGTACGCTTCTGGATACAGATCCTGGTTGATGTCTTCCTTGTCCAGGCCATCGAGGAAGCAGGTCCACATGCTCTCGAGGTCATCCTCGCTGCAATCTTCAACCCCATAGGAACGATTTAGCAGAGGCCCCGTGTCGTCGTTGCGGCCTGGGAGCGGCATCCCTGAAGCCGGGTCGCTAATGATGTCTGTCGAGAAGGGCAGGAACATGAAGCTGTCGTCCTTGAAGCTCTTAATGCGGCCGTTGGCGTCCTTATCGCACCAACGATAGCCGTCAAAGTGCTGGTCGATGTCAATATAGTGGCCCTTGCGCAGACTCTCCAAGGCAAAGTCTTCCTTGTTGACGGCGTCGATTGCGTCTCGGATCAGTTGGTTGAGCCCGACGACGGCCTCGTTGACAGTGCGCCGGATCTCAAGGGTGAGGAACGGCGGGTAGTCGCCTACGGCCGGACTGGCACGTGCAACAAAGCTCATGGTGCGCTTCGCGCAGTCCTCGTCAGAGGTGCCGGACTGGTCTTCATCGTTGAAGAAACGTCCGTAGCCCGTCACGATGAGCGTGGCATCCTCGGCGGCTGGGGCTTGTAGCAGCTTGCGGTACATGGTTCTTAGATCGGCATATAGGGCTATTTTCTCTGGCGTCCAGACACCGGCCCAGGGCCCAACGCCGATGGCGCGCTGGGCGATAGTGATCAGGTTGGCACATGCGTTGGGTCCATCACCACCCTTGCCCATGAGAAGGCAGTACTGGGCGATTTTGGAAAACTTTACGTTGTTGCCGCCCATGGAGAGCGTTATAACTGAGAAGGACGTGTTGGGGATCTGCTCCAGCATCTCCAGCTGGCTCTTGTCTCGGGGATCCTTCTTGGGCCCGCTCTTGGTGGTGAGGATATTCTCGATCTTGTCGCCCGAGCACGAGAGGAACTCGAAATCTTTGTTACGGAGCGAGGGCGCTTGGTAGAAGAGGGCGCGGGAATGGGCATTGGACCCCTGAAGACAGCGTCCTGCCACGTCCCATCTGTTGTCCACGATACGATTGCCTGCTCCGATACCCGCAGAGTAGCTGTCACCCATGGCGATGAAGCGGTCTAGATCAGGGAAACTGCCGCATGTTGTCGTTCGTGGGCAGATATCGCCACGGTCGGGGAGGCCGTCAGGAATGGCGGGCAGTTGCGGATCCACAATGGCACCATCATCAGGCCCAGGACCTTTACCGGAACCAGCGCCCGGGCACTCGTTGAAGTACGTGTAGGCAATACCGCTCTCGGGGAGTAGATTCACCAAATCAGCGCGGCCAGACTGGCTCATCTTCACGAAGTTGAGTGTGGCCCCCCGGTCCACATCTGTGGGAAAACCAGCTTCAATCTTGTTCCAGAAGAAGGCACTTCCATCAGTAGGTATGTTGCCGCCGTTAAGCCATACTCTCACCTCACCCGTGCGCGGATTGGTCCACAAGAAGTCGGCCCTACCGTCGCCATTGACCTGCATGTCATGTTAGCCTCTAGTGCGTGATTGAAATGCTTCACCGTTAGTACTTACGTCTGCCCATCGATGATTCGCTCGATCAAACCCCTCACTGAATTTCACTTGGCCGATGTCAAAAAATCCATCCTTCCTGTTAAGGTAGCCTGTTGTTCGTCCAGTTTTGTCCATGCATAGGTAGTCTACGCGGCCATCGCCGTCGATATCGGCAAATCGCAGACCCAGGTCGAACACACCAGTACCCCACCCCTCAGTGCATCGACCACCCGTGACAATTCCAGCCTGATACGAAAAGGTTGGCACTGCTGAGCCAGCCTTGTATGTGTTCCTCCACATGTCGACATTCCCAGTCTTTTTGTCAACTGCGAGTACATCGCAAAGACCATCGCCATCCCAGTCTCCAAAGTGGAGACTCTTTCTATCACGCCCCGTGTTAAGAATACCATTGCGGACATTCCACACATTAGGCGTGCCTGTATTTTCAAAGAGTTCAATCTTCCCACTACCATCGCCAAAGACATACATGAAGTCATCTTTGCCTGCTCCATACATGTCGCAATAGCGGGCGCCATCGCCCCGGAGCTTCGTACCTCCAGCTCCGTCGTTCCTGTATACCTCGAACTGGTACTGGTACATGACCTCTTTATCGACGTTTGTTGCCGTCTCTTTGAGCCAGATATAGTCCGCCCGTCCAGTGCCATACAGTCTGCCGAATTTGACATGATCTTGATCGATGTCGGTGCCGGGAAATCCGAGATGGGCTGAATTCGCCTCGACCCAAGCCGGTTTCAGGCCCGGGCCATCTGCTTTTGTCCCGCGGTGGTTGATAAAAATCCTGGTGTGGCCATCTGGGAATACGTATACCCAATCAGCTCGGAAATCGCCGTTGATATCAATAAGCCGAACGCCCACATTGCCTGGCATGCCTTTGGCATTAAACGTCGGTTCTCCCGGTACACCGACCTGTAACAAATTAGACGTGCATCCGAATAGTTCTGCTTTCACACTGAAGACTTACCATGCCCTCCCAGTATCCTCCGTACTGTGCGGTCGGTGCAAATGATTGGCCGCCGTTGCGGAAGCAGAAAATGTTGCCACCTGGGTTTTGGATATGGCAAAAGTCCAGTCGGCCATCTCCGTCAATATCGCCAAGGCGAATGTCTTCTTGAAGTATACCATCTGCAGCCGCTCTGATCAAGCCAATATAAGTAAAGGTGGGAGGATTCCCGCCGTTGTTGATTGAAACAGACATGGCGCCATCCTGCGAGGGACCGAGTTAGCATCGAAAGAGAGTGCATGCAGGTATTGCGAGAGACCACTCACAGGGTAACTCAGACAAATAAAGTCGTCCAGCCCGTCGCCATTGATGTCACCCCAACGCACGCCACGGTTGTTGCATGGCGTTCCAACGTCAATCGTTATCCAGGCCCCGCTATAACTTCCACCCGAATTCTCCTGGTATGCGACATGAGGGAAACCATTCCCTTGCTTCTGCTGGTCTGGATCCAGAATCCGGATCAACTCGTCCGTCTCGCCACCGCGGTCCTTGCCACCGGTATTGACCAGTTGAGCAAAGTGGAACTGCTTGAAAATGGAATCCTCGCCCTTTTTAACAATCCAGAGAGCGCCAGTAACATTACCCATCAATGTGTCTTTGTGGTTGTAATTTCCATCGTTGTAGGCAGGCTGCATGCCGTTTTGGCTTCGTACTGGTCCACGAAAATTGCCAGAGCTAGGTTGGCAATCATTACCAGCGTCGTCGGGGCCATCGATTTCAACTGGCTCCGTTATCCAGCCTTTCGTAGCCACCTTCTTGAAAGCCGCAGTCCAGACAGAAGCTAGCTTCCTGTAGCCGTCGTTGGTAGGATGTGTCAAGTCGGCCGTACTGATGTCTGCGAGTGTAATGAAGCCGTTGTTCATCTCAGCGAGTGCAATCTTCTGCCCTTGTCTTGCCATGTCTCTGACAAGTCGCCGATAGCCTTCATTTACAATCTCAACGTTCGCATTTGCCTTGGCATCCCCGTTCACAAGAAGCGTAGAAAGTAGTATAGTTACGCCATCGATTTGGGAAAAGAGGCGGTCAATCATATCCTTCATTCGACCAGCAACGCCAGGAATGTCAATCCCTTGCAGACAGTCGTTCGTACCAGCGTTGATAAGAACAAGGTTTGGTTTCTGACGAATAGAGCACTCTAGGGATTGTTTAACTGCTGTAATAACTTGGCCCGGATGGCCTTCGTGCTGGTTGTCCTTGAAATCGCCCTCAGCCATGCAGCCAACCATGTTTACAGGATAGCCAAGATATCTCAACTCATCTCGAAGAGCTTTGCGGTACCCATTTACGGGATTCGAATTCGAGCCACGAGTGATGGAGGCACCAAGAGGCATAAGACGGAGGAGGGGCTTGCTCCCACTCTGTCGAGGAATGAGTGAATCCAATTCCGGATGACCCAAACTATAGGTGGTTCCATTATAAGGATCGTAGGGCACGTATGTATCGTGGACGGGGATAGCCAATGTAGTGTAAAGGAATGTGCATTGAGCGAGTAGTAGAATTAGGTGGCGGAAAGAGAGCGCCATAATAAAGTTGAGCTGAGGCGGCAGCGCGACCGAGTAGAATGTCTAAAGGTGGAGACAACAACCACAATGAATGACGGCAATAAGGAAACAGAATAGCAGACGGGAAGGCGGTACTTATGGGACTCGTCAAAGTCTCTATACACTTCTTCTAAGCATGGTGTGGACTAGTCTGTATGCCGGTAGCGTGGAGCAAGGCGCAACTGAGACCCGTCAACCGAGGCGTTTTTTGATCCTTCTCAGCCAAGTTGTTTTATCCAGGCCAGACACAGTACCCCTACCTCGCCAATAGCAATTAAGATTGCAGTGCCTTGTCTAGTCTAGTCTCGTCGATATCCTACACTGCTGTCATATTTCGCTCAGAAGGTCTTGCGAACTTTGCACCCGATAGAATTATATAATTTCTTATCCGCCAGAGAAAGTTAGTTGGTCTTTTCCGAACTTGAGACTGGATACACCTTACAATAATCTTAACAGCAAGAACCCATCAGTAATCGAAATGGCTGTTAAATCTCGCCGTTCGGTCCAATAACCCCCAAGGGGTTAGTTTTGAGAGACTCTTACCAGCCTTTATCACAAGAGTCCTACAGTGGGTAGTGGCCTTGTAGCGCGAATGAATTTAGAAACGTAGTACTGGAAAGAAAGTTAAAACCAACAAAGGAAAACAATCACTTGACCATAACTCTGGACAAGCTTCACAAGCATGCTACCAGCTAGCCCTTTGAAGTAATGAGTAACTCCTCCAAATAGACAAGCGCCGTGCGAGCATGGCAGCTCCGAAGGACTGGGTAGTGGAAATGGAGGGTGACGAGGATTAACAAGCGAATGGACGCACAACCAATCCGGAGAGCGGAATGAACGAGGCGCTATGATAGATAAAATAACGTGCAAAGGTCCGGGGTGGCATTGCGAATTAGAGTGCTGGTAAGGTACAGGGCCGCAATGTCTTGGCTATGTTCAATCTCAAAGAAGGAGTCTGGGCCGCTCGGTCGGGTTTGAATCTAGGTTGGTTTTGCCAAGAGAAATCTCAGGGGAGCTCGCTAGGTGGATATTTTACCTTTTTTGCGCCTGCTCGCATCGTTTGTGTTATTAAAATATACTCTTTGGGTGAGTGACCGTGCACGGGTGAGCAAGTCAAGCCTTTCATAGCCTTGTAGATGGGTTTCACGGTAGTGACTCTTGAAAGGGTGCTGACAAGGTTGGCAATTCTAATAATAAAGCTTCGGCCGAGGTTTTCTTTGATCAACCAATCTTTATCTCCTGACTTCTAAATTTGCATCGCACGTGGAATTCAAAGGACAGTCAGTTATTACAACATTCACGAGGCAACTCTATCAGAGACATGGATTTAACCCACAATCTGCAGCCGTCTTTCATGCTCGCCCTCGTTTGTGAGGACGTTCTATCCGCCACTTTGGACTCATAAATTTCCGAGGCCGCAATCTTAGAGTCAGGTCACTGTCGGTAGAAGTTTTTTTTACTATCAGGGCCCAGATTGCGGATGGCTCGAAGGATCGCAATGCAGGTTGCCACGAAGGATCGCATTGCAGGTGGTATTGAAGGATCGCAATACGACGAGAGTTATTGTATACGATAGCCGAATGTAGGGACTGTACCCCAGCGTCGATCCCGTCCGGCTCCAACTTCGAGCCCCTTATAACTAACGGCAAACGCGGCTTGACGCCGAATTGGAAAGAGGAGACAGTACCGAGAGATGACCGCCCATCACCGAACAAGTCCGACCATATTGAATTATCAAGATTGTGTACCTCAACGGGGACATCTGCGCGCTGAACAAGGAGTTTCTAAACGTACTGATCCACAAAGTGACTGACTATAGGACTAAAGACTATACTAGAAGCTTTCCCTCGTGGTGATGGGAGCGAAATTATCTCGATTACGAAGAGTTGCCACCACTTTACTGTGCGCTATAATGGAGAAAGGTATTCGATCATGTGACCACGTTTTTGAAACGAAACAAGTGTTGGTGGAACGACTGAATAATTATTAAAAAGACTAGATTCTAACGTCCATCCATACGTAGCGAAAAACCATCTGTGCCGAAATAGATTCATTGTTTAGGCAACGCAATAATTTCCCCCCTGTTCTATTGGTCTATGATTTACATCATAGGATTCTGTATATATTTCTCCCTAAGATCTATTATACGGCTTAAAAAAATACAGCTCCGTTGATCATATCATCGACTGTTCTTTTCAGAGTGTCTGAAACTACTTTTACTCTGCACCCCCACCAAGATTATTCATTTATCATTATTTTTCGGTACCTCGGTTGTGTGCTCCTATAGGAATAAGATAATATACCAACACTTAAAGATTCTCATCCCTCGGGCCATGGCCCGTAAAATGCTTCTCCGTGCCGGAGTAGACTCTGTGTTTCATTATGCGGAGGAGTAGCATGCTTACACGATACCCGCTAGATGTATTATATTCCACGTTTCTCCAAGAATAGCTAGCTGTGGCGCGTACTCAAGCTCTCCCTCTCAACGTACGTAGAACGTACGCCGTCCGGTCAGAACTAAGCGGTGTCCCTCTTACTATGATCTAGCATCGTGACAACGGACGGCCCTCAATAGAGCAAAAACCCAGAGGCCAGCAGTACCTTACCCCAGAGGAAGAGAAAGCCCTTGTTTACTTTCTGTTACTAATGTCTGACCTTGGACGACCTGTCCAAGTAAAGTTCATTCCTTCGCTAGCCCGTATCCTCGCCCGCTAGCGATTCATTAATGCGAAGCTTCCAAACCACAACTGGCCTTAAGCCTTTGAGAAACGCCATTCTAAAGTTAAAGGAAGGAGAGTAAAGGCAATAGACCAAAAAACGCTACAACTTAAATATATATACAAAGATTACACACTAGTTTAAAGTTATTAAGAGAGTAATACAGGATCTAGCTATACAGTTAGAAAATGTATACAATATAGACAAGACAGGCGTTATACTAAGCATGCTCGGCTCTATTAAGGTCCTTGTAGGTAAGGATAGATTATGAGACTACAGAGCTGCGGGCGTCAAGCAGACTATAATTACTGCTATAGAGTGTATAAGTGCAGATAGTAGGTTGCTCCTTCTGCTTATAGTCTAGCCAGCTTTAACCTATTGAAGCAATTAGTATACATACCTAACCTCTAGATAGCATTACAGACATTTAGAGAATAGATATAACAACTTTAAGATTAACTTAGAGTAGCTTACGCGCGTATTTAATCCCTAAACTAAAGCAGTTGCAAACAGGAGACTACAGGTACTAATTGCTAACAGCTTTAGAACACACAAGACTCTTAAGATCTTACAATTTTGCTTTAAAAACTACATTCTCTTATATTGCATCCCCTCTTATACCTCTTATAAGCTCTAGCCTTGCAACTTAGGACCGTTTGCGCCTTTAAAGACAGCATATTGCAACAAGGTTGAACAACTCTATTAAGGAGGCTTAGACACAGTTAGTAAAGAGCATTTTATCTCTCTTTACAAACCTGCAAGAGACAAGGCAATAAGTAAGAGGAATATTTTAGCTGGATGGGCTGCAACTAGTTTATTGCCGTTCAATCCAGAGAGAGTGCTCTGACATACGCCTAAGCCGCCGGCAGATGTTACAAATCTAGAACCTAATAAGGTGGTGTCCGCAAGACCAAAGTCTGCAAACGCCTGTAACACCTGTAACACCTGTAACAACTGAGGCTCTCACGTCGTTGCATATTCTGATCAACCAAGAGCTTAGTGACCCAAGTAAACGCCGCCTACAGAGGCACGTACAGAAGCTCGCAAGTGCCGCCAAGATATCATTTGCTAAACAAACTCTCCTTCAAGATCAGAATCAATTCTTGTCCAAGATCAACAACGAAGTTAAAGTTTGCCAATCGACCAGATCAGGAGTCCTAGGAAAGGCGAAGGTAATGAGCTATGAGGACCTCGAGGAGGCACGAGCAAAGCGCGCTGCGAAAGATGAAGCTACGGCGGCCAAAGGCAAAGGAAAACGCGGTCGCCCTCGTAAGAATCCTGCCCCAGAGACAGAGGCTGAGGCAGAGGCAGGGGCAGGGGCAGGGGTGGAGGTAGAGGCAGTTTCGCTAGAGGAGGTGGATTCATTGGCACTGAAGAACAAGGTAGCGCGGCTGAGCGAGGTTGAACTAGCGAGACCTCTATTTCCATGGAGGGCTCCAGTAGCGAGAATGTATTAGGACTGTGTTATTGCTTGAAGGTGCTATCGCTGGACGGTCGGAGTGCGGGGAATGTAGACGGCTGCCGTGCGTGGGCTGCGGCCGTGAGGCGTAGAACAGCGGCATTTGAGAGGTTGTTTGCTAGTATAAACATCAAATGTGTGCGCAAAATTGAGCTGTTTAAACTAATGTACCTCTTATGTGCAGGCGCGCGATGGCAACACGTTCATAATAGACGTATCAGCAGCTCAGCTGAAGCGCCAGCCTCGACAGCCCAGCCATGACGCTCAGCTTCATTCGCGAGAGCAGCGTCTCTGCACGTAGCCCGCATCGACACACTTCCAGCCGCTGTCGCATACAACATAATGTCTCACCCTGGCATCATAACGACTTTTGCAGGCGACAGAAACCAAGGGTTGCAGGTTGGTTACAACACTGGCTCTATCCACGTCGCTGCACCCGGCAAGTGCCCGCTTCAACTTTGGTCAACGCCGCGCTAACCACGCTGTATCTCTGCAGAGCGTCCTGAGACTCCACCACTGCCGTCGTGCTTCATCCCGTTTCGGCGGGACCCCGACTTCGTCGACCGTGCAGCGCTGCTCGATCAGATACGCGAGCAGTGCTCTGCGCCAGCATCTCGAGTTGCGCTGGTGGGTCTCGGCGGCGTGGGGTACGTTCAGCGGAAGGACCTCTAGTCAGCGCTCCCTTTAATACAAGCATAGGAAGTCGCAGCTAGCTATCGAGTACTGCTTCCGCGTCGCCGAGCAGTCGCCAGAGACGTGGGTCTTCTGGGCGCACGCCAGTAACACAGCACGACTCGAGCAAAGCTACCGGGAGATAGCAGATCAAGTCAAGATCCGTGGCCGCAAGGATCCGCACGTCAATGTGTTCAAGCTGGTCCACGACTGGCTCCGCAACGAGAAGAATGGGCCGTGGCTCTTCGTGCTCGACAACGCCGACGATGCTACCATTCTTTCCCCGCCACCGAGTCAGAAGTTGCAAGCAGACGGCAGCGGCGGGAACAACGGCAGTAGCGGCGCTCTCCGGCAGCACCTGTCAAGATATCTGCCTCCAAGCAGGCACGGCTCGGTCCTTGTAACGAGCCGGACAAGGCGCGCGGCGCTGCAGGTTGTGGAAGACAGCTATATTATACCTATTGAGCCGATGCACGATGCGGCTGCATACGCCCTGCTTTACAAGAAGCTAGGAGACAAGGCTGGCAGCAATAATGGCATTGCTGAGCTAGCGAGGACGCTCGAGAATATGCCGCTCGCTCTTGTGCAGGCAGCGGCATATATTCGGGAACGTGCCCCAAGATGCTCAGTGCGGCGGTACCTGGAAGAATTCCACAGGAGCGACAACAGAAAGATTAGGCTACTGAAACAAGAAGCGGGGCATCTTCGAAGAGATGAGGAAGCGAAGAACTCTATCATCATAACGTGGGAGATATCGTTTCAGCACATATTTCGTATAAGGCAATCAGCTGCTGATCTCCTATCGCTCATGAGCCTTTTCGACCGGCAAGGAATACCTGAAACACTACTTCGGGATCGAGGCGCTATGGGGAACAGACACGGAAACTTCGATGCACTTAATGAAAGGATTGATGAGAATGAAAATGTAGACGATATATCAATTGACAGCGTATTGGATGATTGTGTCGACGCCGGGTTCGAAGATGATATCCTCATGCTGAGAAATTACTCTTTCGTCCACCTCACCACCGATTCGTCGACTTTCGAGATGCACGCACTTGTACAGCTAGCGACCCGGAAGTGGTTAAGAGGCCAGGACCAATTAGAGAGATGGAAGCAACAGTATGTTAAGAACCTCTGTAGGGGATTTCCGGTAGGGCGGTATGAAAATTGGTCAACATGTGAGCCACTCTTCCCGCACGCAAAGTCGGCTTTAATTCAGCGGCCGGAGAGCGAGGAGTCACTTAAGGAGTGGGCTTCATTGCTGGATCATGCAGCAGAATATGCGCTGGGAAGGGAAAACGGTAGAGACGCAGAGAAGATGTTAAGACAATCGATACAAGTTTGGGACAAGTTACTCGGGAGCGACCATCCGGACACACTAAGCAGCATAGACAGTCTCTCAGTAGCATATATGTCTCAAGGACGATGGAAGGAGGCTGAAGAAATAGGAGTGCAAGTAACAGAGAAGAGGAAGAGTGTACTTGGAGAAGAGCATTCAGACACTCTGACTAGCATGAGTAATCTAGCGTTAGCGTACAAGAATCAAGGGTGGTGGAAGAAGGCTGAAGAGCTAGGAGCGCAAGTAATGGAAATAAGAAAGAAGGTGCTAGGGGAGGAGCATCCCGATACGCTAGTTAGTATAGCCAACCTGGCAACAACTTACCAGAGTCAAGGGCAGTGGAAGGAGGCTGAAGAGCTAGGAGTGCAAGCAATGGAATTGAGAAAGAGGACACTTGGGCTTGAACATCCAGATACGTTAATTACCGCAGCTAATCTGGCGGTAATTTACCAGCTTCAAGGGCGGTGGAAAAAGGCGGAAGAGCTAGGGTTGCAATTAAAAGAGATATTCAGAAGAGTGCTTGGGGAGGCGCATCCTACAACACTAGTCAATATAAGTAATCTAGCTTCAACGTATTGGAATCAAGGGCGGCGAAAAGAAGCTGAGGAGCTGGAAATGCAAGTAAAACAGATTTTTAAGAGGGTACTTGGGGAGGAGCACCCACGTATGCTGACCAGCATGGCCAACCTGGCGACAACGTACCAAAGTCAAGGGCGGTGGAAAGAGGCTGAAGAGCTAGGAGTGCACGTAATGGAGACGAGCTTGAAGGTGCTTGGGAAAGAGCATCCTACTACAATAACCTGCATGATTAACCTAGCCTCGACGGTTTGGAATCAAGGGCGGCAACAAGAAGCTGAGGAGTTGGAGACTCAAGCAATAGAATTGTTTAAGAAGGTGGTAGGGGAAGAGCATCCCGACACGCTGACTAGTATGGATAACCTGGCGGTAACATATTGTGATCAAGGGCGATTGAATGATGCTGAGCGACTAGGATTACAAGCACTGGAGACAAGAAAGAGGGTCCTTGGGGAAGAGCATCCCGACACGCTGACCAGCATGAATAACCTAGCGTCAACCTACCGAAGCCAAGGACAATTAAATAATGCTGAGGAGCTAGGACTACAAGTACTAGAGACAAGAAAGAGGGTGCTAGGGGAAGAGCATCCCGATACGTTGACTAGTATGAATGACCTAGCCTCAACGTACTGGAATCAAATGCGGTCTAAGGAGGCTGAGGAGCTAGAACTACAAGTACTGGAGACAAGAAAGAGGGTCCTAGGGGAAGAGCATCCCGACACGCTAACTAGTATGGATAACCTGGCGGTAACATACAGTGCTCAAGGACGATTGAATGATGCTGAGGGACTAGGATTACAAGTACTGGAGAAAAAAAAGAGGGTTCTTGGGGGAGAGCATCCCAGCACGCTGACCAGCATGAATAATCTAGCGTCAACGTACTGGTATCAAGGTTCATTAAAGCAAGCCGAGGAGCTAGAATTACTAGTAATGGAGACAAGAAAGAGGGTGCTAGGGGAGGAGCACCCCGATACGCAGACTAGCATGTCTAATCTAGCGCATACGTGGAAGTCCCAAAGCCGGAATGAAGAAGCCAACTCACTGATGGAAAAGTGTTTCGAGCTACGGAAAAAGGCCCTTGGGCCTCACCATCCTGACACACAGTCTTCACTTGAAGCACTTGATCGATGGCAAAAAGAGGACCTGGAAATCCGGCTTTAGAACTACTGTATCTTGACTTGCATAATTCAATTTCTGTAGAATTCAAAATGCGATAATGTTGAGGTTCAGAACCCCTATATCTTGGCTGCTTACTACACCTGTATGTACCCTAGTATATAAGGCCTTCTGCCACCCAGTTTCAATCTACACAGTGCTTCAAATTACCTGTTTTTGACAACAACAGATAAGCTCAGAGGTAAGGTACGTTCCCGAGTAACGAGACGCATGGTGTCGCGAGGAGATTCTTGTGCTTAGACCCAAGAAATCATTCATCTGATATCAGATAAATTAGAGCTTTAAAAAATGTATACTTCTGTGCTACTAAAGATCACGAGTTGCCCAAAGAGCAGGAATGGAGGAATTAAAAATGTTTTCTCGAGTCGAGCCTAGGTGTGTGCCTAGGATGTGCGTTTCTTCTGTTAGCTTTCGATATAATTAGCTGCAACCCTTGTGCCTTAGCAGAGTGGCGGAGAACCAGTATAAGCCACACACCAGTAACTAATATACTTCAGGCCATAATTTCGACGACTTGCATTTTCGTTGGATTCGATGGGACAATTTAGGTGCAGAACCGTGTATCTCCGGGACGAGATGAAACGCGCCCAAAGGAAGAGGTGGAGACGGGCTATCGATTCCTGTTCGCGCCGCGGCTTATTGCCCGCACCCCAATCCTAGTCTGATTTGACCCAGAGAAAAACGAAACTCTAGTCCATCATCCATTTTTGAATCACAGGTCGTCCATCAGTGAGTCCGTATCGAGCTTCGATGGCAGATAACTCTGGCGACGGGCAAAAAAATCATCCAGTCGAGACCAACTGCTGCAGCGGAAAGCGGTCGGAAGTGAGCAGCGAGAGTGAGTCGAGGTGTCTCTATTAGAAATACCTATTATAATGAAAGCAAACATCGGGTTCGAATGTAAAAGACTTTCGTGATATAAAAAGGGACGGTAACTGGGGTCATACTGTCTTCATTGGCTGATGTGCTGGGAGGGCGACGACGCGGGTGTAATATATATAGCAGAACGTTGTAGAATAGCTAGGAGTAGGTTCTATTCATTATTTATGCATATTTTAGTGAGGATTGTTGTGCGCAAAGAGTTTTAGTTGTGTGAAGTCAAAGTACCCGTTATATTTTTCGGCACACGTGGTTTTTCGCTTCGTGTAGATGGACGTTATATGCATAAGTCGCAGCATTATCAGGAAAAATTTCTTTGAATTTTCGAAAGAAGTCCTCAATGCCCCCAACGACACTGTAATGCCTAGAATGTTTATAATGTTGTCTAACAAGATACTCTAGGTATATTACATTAGTTATATTAATTGAATTAATACTTTTTTTATTATTTCTAAAAACTTGTTGCCCACAGAGATCCAGCTACTCAGGAGTCGCTCAGGGAAGAAGGACCTCAGTCGTCACACAGCACCCAGTGGTGGTACTTATTAGGAAATACATATATTTTATATTTAGATAACTAACGAATCTCACGCGCTTGGCAAGGTTGCTTAAATTCCAAAAAGGCATCAATTTAAAGCAACGTAACCTCTCTTTTACAGAGGTAAAGCAGTGCTAGATAAAGTATGTACATAAGTTCATAACTTCTGATTTCATTACTTAGAATATTTCTGAATAGATAACCCGCTTTACATGCCCTTGCCAGAAGATATTGCACAAGCATTATCAACGTCTAACACCTCATAGCTTCAGTTGACTCTTACCCGAACAGAGCGATCCTTGAAGCCTTTGCAACGATGATTCCGCCCTCGAGGCACAATGCTCTGGTTCAACAGACCTCTCACGCATTCGTCGATCAAAGCTCTCGAGAGATATCCACCCTTGAAACCCCTTCTCAAATACCCATGCCTGCACAATCTCTTTCGCCGGCAGATATCCACCAAGCTCTACTTCCAGAGGGAATGGCCTAGCATGTTTCGACCATGTGAATTCAGCCGCTTCGCCTTCAACGTACCACGGATGCTCGTCCGAGAAAGGTGGATCGAAACGTTCTCCGTCTGAGAGTTGAATGTAGAACATCTTTTCTAGCGGAAAGTTCTGTACAAAGTCGCGAAGCGAGTCGGCCAGAATCTTGTCTCCGTTTGGGTACTTCCCATAGGGATCATATGGGGATCCCCAAAGCTTGCTCGCAACATGAAAGGTGTCGAGGCAAATGCCAAAGTTGGATCGATCTACAAGGTTCGCGAGGCGGAGGGAGTCTTGCCACGTAGAACAGAAGATTGACCAAGACATTGGCTCGTATGCAATAGAAATGACTGGCTCAGCGGCACTACCCAGGTCCGCGAGCTGTTGTAGCTCGGATGCGATGAGAGTATCATCACCAACGGCATCTTTGCTGAACTGTGCAGGTACTTGTAGGTATGTCGCGCCCAAGATACGCGCGATCTTGATCCAGTCGGCTGCTACGTTGAGTCGTCCCTCAAGCGGTGAGTTGTCGCCTTCAAAGTTCTCGAATGGACACAGCGAGAGTATTTCGAGCCCCTCCTCCTGACACAATTGGCGGATTCGATCTGCGCCTGACAGTATATGTAGGTTTCGATTTGCACTATAATCTTTTAGGTCGGCATGTACGATTTCGATGCCTTTGAAACCATGGCTGGCGGCGGCGTGGATCTTGCGGTCGAGAGAGTGCGAAGGATGGAGTCCTAAGGACGAAGTGCTAATCGCGAGCTTGTTATCAAAGGCCTTCATGATGGGAGGTGTGAGGAAAGTTCGAGTAAAATGCAACTACTTTTCAGCATGCTAGAAGTTTAATACTGCGCAATAATTGGTAAAACACTCTATGCCGATTTAGTACATTAGCGGCGAGAATTGCGGCTTTTGGAACGAACTTGGGAAAATTGTCCCCGCTCGAACGTGACCTCGCTTTTAACTCGTTTCGGTATTTGTACGTGGCATCGTGTCTTAAGTGCATATTTGCTATAGCGGAATCTTTCGAATTAGTGCTGGTCTGAATATTCTTGCCTCGTCTTCGCCCTAAATGAATGCATGGTTTGAGATTCCAAGCATTGCCGTCGAACCTCACCCTACCCAAACAGACTATCTGAAATGGTATCAGGTACCTTTTGGTATAAGAAATGTGGTAACTGATGGGTGCTGATCGCATGTTGGAGTTTGTTGCATTTCCTTGGGTGTTTCTTTTTCCTGTGTCTGGCTGACAGGATCTCGCGTAAATGGGCTCTAACCGCCGTTGTTGTCATCTCTAATGTTGGCGCAATCATCTAGACTGCTGCTGTTACTTATGGAATGCTCGTTGCTGGTTGCAAAATCAGAGGTAGTGGTGTCGGGACTATGGTATGTGAGCGAATTGCTGTTCGCGTTGTAATTTCAAGCTAACATTGGAGTCAGGGGGCTCTACTCTACACTACATGTCAGAATTTTTCCGGATAACCTTCGTTTCTCTCTACTTTTGCTTGATTCTATCTCAATTGTCTCCGGCGTTGAAATGTTCTGCTGGATAACATATGACACCCAGCACACATAGTTAGCGAGATCTCGTTCAGACTCATTTCTGAATAAAGTAGGTTTATCATAGAATGTCTGTAATATGTTTGCTAGCTAAGTGTTTAAAACTTTACCTAGCTAGTCTTTAAACGAGGTTGTAAACAAATTATTGCTAAAATGGATAAACAATAAAGGAGCAGGCGCAGCTTATCGAATAGTAGATAAATAGATAAAACAGAGATTGTATAACGTATCCTATACGCAAGTTGCCTAATTATGCTACATCTCAACTAAAATTTTAAACTACCCCCCTCCCCACCCACATTTAAAAGAAAGGGACTCAAAAAAGGAAAGAAAAAAGAAGAAACGCCTACGTGACTCGAACACTTGACTTTCAAAAACCAAAAAGAAGTCCATTGCCTCCCGCTATTGCCAGTGGGAGACCACACGCTTTGGTGAAATTGAGGAACGTTTTCCTAGGGAGACTATCCGCAAGGCATATCCAATTTCCCAGCCTTTCCCGCAGCGCCACGAAATGTTGATCGCGTTAATCCGCGCACATGGTGGTGGACTTCTCTTAATAATCCTTTGAAATTAATGTATATATATACAGTAAAGAGTTGTTTGCTGCAGGGAAATAAACAGGTGGTAAGAGAGAGTGAGTCACAGTCACAGGTTGTTGTGGAGGGGCAATTAGCTAGTGAGAGAGCCTGAGTGAAAGAGCAATGTGTATGAGTGGATGTTTTTCTAGCTAGTGCTTGGAGAACTTCTCATGTCCATCCCACAGACTTACCAGCAACGAACGTTCCCCTATCCACGGGGTCCTCGCATGCTGCACCGTGAAGTTATCAATCAATGCTACGTCGCCTTCCTGCCACGGAACCAGGAACCCAATCTCGTCCGAGATCTCTAGTAGCCTCTCTAAATACGTGGTCGGAATGAGCGATCCATCCCCATATGTCGTTGGCAGATGGTACTTCCCATCATCACCCTTGAATGGGGCCTCAAGCGCATGATTGTCCCTCGCGCGGCCATAGACGCCAGCAAATCCGTTGAAGAAGGTTGGTTTGGAAGTTGAGCTAATAAATCGGATGGCCGGTAAGTGCTGCAATACATGCAGAGAATCATTTGGTTGCCATTCGCCATCTGCCTGCAGCGTTTCTTTCAGAACAGCTTCCACCTTGGCCCTCTGCACCTCCAACCCATCTTCGGGCTTGATATCCCAACCATATGAGTCTCTCCAATTCCAACCAATGTGCTCCGCCTCGGGGTCTTCCTTAGCGGGGAAGTATTGTCGGCCAATGACCCCCTTCTCCGTAAGGTCTCTGACGAATTCAGGCAGCTCTTCCTTCAGCCTGTCATATAGCTCTAGCGAGGAAAGAAGCGGTGTTTGACCACCGGAATCTGGTACAATCTGCGAGTAGAAGAAAAGGATGCCAGGGAAATGTGCGCTGCGCCCGTACTCCGAGTGGTAGTAAAATTTCACATCTGGAGGCTCTTCATTTGCAGTCTTTATGTCCGTTGCAACTACCGTCCGCTTTCCGGCGAGACCAACCTCGCGGTGGGGGTTTGGGAATTTAAACGCGCGCACGAACTTCTGGAAGTCATTTGCGTTTGTGATTGGGAAGCCGCGGAAGAGAATTGTGCCATCTGCATGGTATGTCAACACTTGGAGACTCCTTGAGCTAAAGCGTCGAATTCTCTTACGATCTGTGAGCAATTCCCTAAATACTCCGTCTTGCGCCAACTCTTCGATCTTTTGAACCGCCGTATCAATGTTGACAATCGAGTTTTCGTTCTTCAGCTCCAGCCCCAACGGAAATTTCTTGCCATGTACGACACGGCTGTTTAGTATATCGAATGGCGTCACCGTGAGTTGCCCGTGTCGAGTTCGCTGAGCGTCCGGCCCAACGCCGCGGGAAGCTGTGTCTATAGCTACCACGGCCATAACTATTGTTGCTCTAACTTTGCTGCTTACATGTACTCAAGCCACCGACGAGCTTTCATATACCTTCGAATTTATGGGACCGATATCGCGCCGCTGTACCCGACCGACCACTTCTAGATATCTTACACAATTACGAATCCAAAAGCGCGATGTTGCAATCATCGAAGTTTCGGAATTTCACGATATCGGCCTTCACTAGTTGATTTAATTGAAGAAGTGTATCCAATCAGCATTCTCGATGTTATATTATGGGCTCTTAGACGATGAGGAATATCACGGGGGGATGTTGCAATACGCGAACTACGAAGCGATGGAGTTAGCGCCACAACTTTCCGAAGCACTTCATACAACTGAATCATTAGGTTTATACCATTAGGCCAAACCTCACGGGAACACGGCATTATATTGAACGGCTTGACTCACATTGAAAAAATAAGAACGCAATTCGGTTATGGTTCGGAGCAAGCGAAGAGGAATATGTAAAAGATCTGTTCAAAAGGCAGACTCCGACACCCTAAGCCTACGTTATCGAATCCAGTTTACAACAACATGACTCTCAAGTCAGCACCCTTTGAGGAAAACATAGGGAGGAAAAACCTCGACCATGCTGCACCGGCAGGCATTGTGAATGGCGTCGACGTCTCTGCAGAGAAGCAATCGTGGAGAAGCTATCTGTGGGACTCATGGGACAAATCCCCCGAGGTAAGCTTGCCCCATGCTTTTAGTTGACAGAACACTAAGTTGCACTTGTACAGGAAAGAAGATTGATCTTCAAGGTAAGCCCGTCTTCATACTGCTCACTTCACACGTTTTGGGCTAATTGAACCCCAGCTTGACATGACGTTAATGACGTTTGGCTGTCTCGGAACGTTCATCAAATACATCGATCGCTCAAACATTAATTCGGCCTTTGTCTCTGGCATGAAAGAAGATCTTTCCCTCTACGGCAACGAACTTAATTACGCAAACACAGCCTTCAGCATCGCAAATATCATCGGTCTCTGGCCCTGCAACTTACTCCTCACCAAATCGAATCCGAAATGGTTCATTCCATTCTTAGAAATAGGATGGACAGTGTGCACGTTTGCACAGGCAAGTATGAAAACCCCGTTGCAGATGTATGTTTTACGTACACTCGTCGGACTTTTTGAGACTGGACACTATTCGGCTGTCGTTTACCTTTGCGGAGGCTGGTATCAAAAATCAGAGCTGGGTAGAAGACTCGCTATCATCAACGCGGCAACCGCGATTGGGCCAATGTTCAGCTCGTATCTGCAAGCAGCCGCATACAATGGACTGAACGGCGTACATGGTATGGCAGGTTGGCAATGGCTGTGAGTAAACCCAGAAGGGTACTAAAGTGCCTACAAGATGATTGTCAGGTGACATCCCGAAAACGAGGGGCAAGGCTCAAAGTAGCCCTAACAACCCTTGCTTCACTCTGTAAAATTGCGCTGACCTTGAACTCTCTCTTAAGATTCATCATCGACGGAGTCATATCTATTGGCATCATTATTCCGCAGTGCTTCCTTTACCCAGACGTTCCTGCGCGACAGAAACCGGACTTCGTTTTCACCGAGAGGGTATGGTTGGGAGATCACCCTTGTTCACTCCTTCGCTAACTATACATTCATAGGATATCGAACTCGCTCGTGACAGAAATCCCCGCGAAGGCCGCGTCAAGCAAGGTAAATTCACTAAAAAGCAAATGAAACGCTGGCTCTTGACACCAGACATTTGGCTACTATGGGTAATCTCTATCTGCAACTCCATCGGCAACCAACCTTCAGGCTCGATGGCATTTTGGCTCAAAGCATGGAACAAGATCCACCCGAAATCCTACACTGTTGCGCAGATCAATAACTACACGACTCCGATACAAGCCGTGACCATTCTCGTCACCCTTGTCATGGCCTGGTCCAGTGATACGTGGCTGAAAGGGCGGCGCTGGCCTATGCTCATTCTTGGCGGCGTTATCAATGGGATAGTGTGCATTTTACTTGCTGCTACGCCTGTATTTCCGCATAACCGGACATTTAGATGGTTTTTGTACTACCAGACAGGTTGGGCACAGGCGAGTAACAGTATGTTTTGGGCGTGGACACAGGATACGCTTGCGGGTGATCCTGGAACTAGAGCATGGGCTTCTGCGGGGCTGAATGTTTGGGCGTGGACATTTATTGCTACTGTGTAAGTCGAAAATATCCACCCTTTGTTGCTGATACCGTTGTACTAATTTGCGAACAGCCCTCTCGCTGTGTTCAAGACGACTGATCAGCCGGCCGTTGTGGCTGGCAATTGGACCGCAGCAGGATTCTGCTTTCTCCTCGCATTCACTGCGGCTGCTTTGGCATATCTACAACACTCGAGGGCGAAGAATGGAAAGAACGTGACGTACGAAGATGAGGAGTTTGAGAGCAGTTCCGATCGTATAGGGTCCAAGGATGGGAATTCGATTCCCATTGTTGGGGCAACGAAGTCTTCGGTCATGGAAATCACGACGCAGGCTCGTGTGTAGGAGCAATTTTAAACTCGTGTTGTTCTGGAAACTGTAGAATCTAGACGAGCCATTTGTCACCTCCTATCTGTACTCTTGAAGAACTGGAGGAATACTAGCTAGAGAAGTTATATCAACACAAGCGGCCCACTTAGCATAGAACGCAATAGCACATCATACTTCGTAAGTCATTTTCAGCTAGCATCAGCTACAATACGGAGCTACGCTGAGGCAGATAACATCTTTTTCATCCGATGTCGGGCATTAATCTAGTGATGTGATATAAAAACCTACATCATCCATCCATTTTCCATCATCCCATTCCCCACGACTCTTCAATACTCGCATCCTTTCCAATATGACAAACCTCGAATACCGTTTCCTCGGTCGTACCGGGTTAAAGGTCTCCGTGATCTCTCTTGGAAGCTGGATTACGTATGGCGGTCACGTTGCCGACGGTAAGTAGGATAAATTCCCTGATTTGGGTTATAAGCCTTACTGGTTTCAACTTCTTGAGCGAAAGTACTGAACATATGGATTGTAGAGAAAGCATTCGAATCGATCAAAGTCGCGTACGACGCTGGCGTGAATTTTTTTGACACGGCTGAGAATTATTCCGCCGGCAACGCAGAAATTGTGCTTGGAAAGGCGATCAAACATTTTGGGTGGAGACAGAACGATCTTGTTATTTCGACTAAGGTACTTAACCGTTCTCTCTGGATCCTACCTTGTCCAAGTTTGCTTCCAATACTAGGGCCATACAGTATGTATGCTAGCTATATAGGCACTAATTATTCATTCGAACAGGTATACCACGGCCAAAACAATTCGGCACATCCCTCGCGCCCCATCAACAACAAAGGCCTCTCTCGAAAGCATATCATCGAAGGCCTCGATGCATCGCTCGCCCGTCTCCAACTTCCTTATGTCGACGTCGTATTCGCGCACCGGCCTGACCGCGACACGCCCATAGAAGAAATTGTTCGCGCTTTTAACCACGTCATATCTACGGGCAAAGCCTTCTACTGGGGGACTTCAGAATGGAGCGCGGCCGAGATCGCAGACGCATGGCGTGCCGCTGATTCCCTTGGTCTCATTGGCCCCGCGGTAGAGCAGCCACAGTACAATTTACTTGTCAGAGACAAGGTGGAGGACGAGTTCAGATGGTTGTATGAGAAATTCGGGACAGGATTGACAATTTGGAGTCCATTGAAGCAGGGCATTTTGACGGGGAAGTATAATGGAGTGGAGAAGCCGCCGTCGGACTCGAGACTGGCGAATGCAACAGATGTGTATTCGGTACAGTACAGCAAGACCTTTGGTGATGAGACATGGAAAAAGGAGCTAGCTTTGGTGGAGAAGTTGAAGCCGATTGCTGAGGAGTTGGGGGTTAGTCTTGCGGCGCTGGCTATTGCATGGGCGGTCCAGAACAAGAATGTTTCGAGTGTGATTATTGGAGCCAGTAGACCACAACAAGTTACGGAGAATATTCAGGCGCTGGATGTCGTGGAGAAGCTGACGGCTGATATTTTGAAGAAGATTGATGAAGCTTTGGGCAACAAGCCAGCGGAGCAGCCAAGGAGGTTCGGGTGAACGGTAGACGAGGTTCTAAATATTAGATGGCCAACTCGCTCTCTAGATACTCTTTGTGAGCTAGCTTGTAACCCTTTATTTATGGCATATTACTCTACTAATAAGTTTTGTTGTGCTGTAGTGTATCCTACAATCCTACCAAGAACACTCGCTCTGCTGTATATTAAGCGTAGTCAATTTATTCAGCTTCGATACGTACAATAGTGCATGGCTGTCTCCTTAGTCTTATGCATCTTCTCTTGTGGTGTAGTTTGATTTATGTTCTTTTACTTCGAATCTCCCTGCCAAGACTCCCTCGGCACCTGGGAAGATGGTGACGACGCATCTGCAAATCTCCAACCCAAGGATTTGTGGCTGCGCGGCGCCACGATGTCATCTCTGAGGTGGAACCCGCGCCACGGGGAGTTCGGCACTGCGATCGGCGAATCGCCTAGCCCTCGACCCACTAATCGTCTCAGATACCAAGGATGTCTTGCAAAGCGTTTGAACAACAAAACTAGGCAATCTTCAATTTCACCAGGTACAAAAGCACTTTGGAATACTTAGCACTTGCGTAAGGGCGTGGAAAGAACCTGAATATGTTTTTAGAAATTATTTTGATCGATATTTCTTCCACTATAATCGGGTTTAGAAAATCGATATCAAGATGAATCCGACTCATCCGACTCCGCATCAAACAAGCTCTCTTGGCACCTATAATTAGAGGATGATCATGGCCCTTATGAGCAGGATTTAGGGAGGGTTCCTAGTTCAACTTGTTCCGTACTGCTCTTTTCTTGTTGGCACTATACCAACTTTTTCTCTCCTAATATTTCTACTCTCCCTTCTATTGCCATTGGGTTCTAAGTGCAGGCTTAATTTTTGGCGTCAGCGGGCTTGTTAATTTCCCCTTCTTCACTCTCTTTGTTTACACTCGCTCATTATAAGTTTCGGAACTCATTTAATATGAAAGCTACCACAGCGTTTTTCATCATCCTGGAAGCAGCACTCGCCCTAGCACAGTGTGAAGCACCGGTACCGTGTACGGACGCTACACTCCTCGCCCTTGAAGAGTCGGACTGTCAGAAGCACCACATCTTTGTGGCACGAGGCTCAGATTCTGGATACCCAGGCCACAATGGAGTGCTTATTCGCACCATCTGCGAGCGTCTCAAGGATTGTGGTTATGAGAACATTGTTTATCCTGCCAACAGCACTGCTGCTGGGCCCGATATGTGGTGCAAGTCGGCGGCGATTGGAGCTCGTCATGCCCAGGAACAGCTCACCAGCTATTCAACCCGATGCCCGGACTCTAAGCTGATTGTTCTCGGATTCTCGCAGGGGGGATCAGTTGCCCTTGATGCCTTAGGCGGTGGTGGCGGTACTGTGTTTCAATGTGTTCAGGAAAACAATCCTGCCCTAGACAGAACGAAAACCCCGGGTTCGAAGAGTACGGTCTCCACTACTATTCTTGAAAAACGATCACTGATGTCTACATAGTCGCCGCCGCAGTGGTTTTCGGTGCCGTTGTTCGAACTGCAGGACAACCCTACACCGCTGTAGGAACAGATCGATTTAAAGGGGGGGAGGACTACAATGGCACGAGTCCTCGTAGTGACGCTCACCTTACCGGCTTGAATCAGTATTCCGACATTCTCCGCGATTATTGCAACTTCGGAGACCCGATTTGCGCAAAAGGAAGCACACCTGAAGATGTTGATCAGCACCTGAATTACTTCGAGCTTTATACGGAGGAGGCCGCGGAATGGGTCATTGAGACTGTGCAGCGGCCCCTAGGATTATCCAGCAATGTGAAGAGCGAAGCTACAACTAGTGGTGCACCGAAAGATACTGTGTCCAGGGCAGGGAAAAAGTTGGAGTCGTTCTACGGCACTGTTGCTGTTGCTGTTGGTATTAGCGCGCTGTCGTTCTGCGTGTGACAGACCTCACTGTTACACCCATCGCCATCCTTTCTCCAATATACCCATAGATGTATTTTCAAGCCACCTGTACCATTTTTCCGTTTAATATGATGGTACAGCGCAATCATCGCTATGAAATAATTCATTTCCAAGTTTCTTGCTGCCCACCAACTAAACTCTAATAACAGAGCAAAATGCGTAATCTACATGCACCTCACTCTACTATATCTACCATAAACATCTATGCAAAAATAAAAGTTACCACTAAATTATCCTCTGTAGGTAGCAGGTACTTGCTACTTCAGTTCAAGAACCAGGGATGAATCGGAACGAAGTGAAGCGATGAGTTGGTATTCATAGGTAGTTGCAACTCACCGTAATCTTCCCTGGCTCTTCCCAAAAACCCTAACAAAAGCACGGTCATGCCTTCAACACCGCATCCACAATACTCTTCGTCTGCTCATCCAATACCTCCCTCTCTAGCCCCAACACTTCATTACTCGTCTCATACACGGAATCTCCACTCTTATAGAAAACCCTCGAATACATCGCCTTCGCAAACCCACTCATATCACCCCCCTTCATCGCCTCCAGCCCCTCATTAACTCTATCCTCCGCCTTCACATACTTGATATCCCAATCCCCATCCCCGATCCTCATTACCCGATTCAGCGAATCAAGCATGTCCCTCTGACTGAGGTCAAAACTGTCGAACTTGAACGAAGCATTCTTCCAGTCTGCCACCGCGGGACTGGAGCCACTTTCCGGTAAGGAGAGTAACGCGGCCAAAGCGCGTCCGCACTGCTTCCACGTACTGACCTGGACCTTGGTCGTGCCCTCGTCGAAGAACGTGACGGTCCTCTTCTTGATGTCGATGCCAAACGAATTATCGCCCAGAAACGCAAACGCATGCCACTCGTACCAACATCCGCACGTCATGCCCACCCATGTCCCGCCCAATTCCTCGACCTCCTTGCATTTCTGCCACGACATACCCGTATACATTTCCTGCTTAGCGAGCGTAGCGTTTGTGACGTCGTAGCCGTAGGCGTTGGGCATGATGTAGGGGACTCCTGCTGCGATGGCGGCGCGTACGAGGCGTGTGTGCAGGTCTGGAGGTGCTGCGGGTGCTAGTGTAATCATGAGGAAGTCTTGGCCACGCAATGTGGATTCGAGAGCCGTAGAAGAGTTGAAGTCGACGCGGGAGACGAGTACGCCATCAGGGAAGGTGCTGGTGCTCTCGGTTCGGACGATAGCGGTGACGGTGTGTTTCCCGGTCTTGAGGAGCTCTGTGACGCAGTGCGAGGCGAGGTTGCCTGCGGCCTGGGAAAGACGGTCGCGTTAGGATAGGTGAAAGAATGGAGCGGATTAAAGCACGGAAATATTTGGCATACCCCGACAATAGCTACTTTCTTGATCCCAGACATTGTTTCCTTGATTTTGAATCGAGTTCCAATGCTTATCTGAATTTTTAGAAGAACAATTATATTCTATAGAATAGCTTTATGTATCCCATCTTTGTAAGCCTAACCGGGAGGGACCCCGGAATTAAGAAAGATGTTAGGACGAAACTCATTCTCTAAACTCCATAGATCAATTGCCCTAGTTATAAAAGGGCACTAACCTGCTGTCGTATATCCATGCCGCTATACTCATTCCGGGGATACTCGAGAATCCCGCTAACCACATCCGTCGTTCCGTCTTTTTTTCGCTATATTGTATGCGAGCGAGCGAATGATCTTGCCTGGCCCACAAAAGGATGCTTTTCCGTCGCTTACAAGCTTACGGTACATGCATTTTTTTCATCCTCATCTTGACCTCTTTAATTATAGCCGTACCTGCGCTCCCGAACGAAACCAGACACGCTGCCACCCCACATGCAACACCTATTATGTGACTGATCTTGCATCCATCCAGATAACTTCCTAACACGCCCTGCAGTTCATTTCCAGAGAACACTTGGCGAATCTGAGTTGCTCCAATGTCGAGCACAGCGTGCGGTTCGACGCTCGGAACATTTTTAGCGATACTTGCCATCAGGCCTTGTGCGAATGCCGCCTCTCCCGCCGCAACAAATAATGTGGTCCCCATATTTTCGACGAACAGAGTGAGCGATGTCACAGCCGGGACATCTCCAGCGGCAACCACGGTTTGGTTCGCGATCATGGGAATCTGTAGCGCAAGACCAACACCCACAGCTGCCAGAACCTCGTAGCGGATCCAGTCTCCCGTTGAAGCGTCGGCTCCAAGCGTATAGATATTCGTTACGCCGGCGGTGCCTAGTATAGCGCCGGCGACGAGAAAGAATTTGTACTGTCGCCAAAAGGTGAGGAGGCCGTTCGCTACCATGGTGAATATGGAAATGCCGAGAACGAGGGGGATGAGGCGGACGCCGCTCTGTGAAGCTGATGCATTGTGGACGGACTGCAATTGCACAGGGAGAGTGTAAAGAAGGGGAAAGTAAAGGCCAGCGAGAAAGAATATGTAGACGACGTTGGGAATTACTGATGGATTTTTAAGGAGATGGTGCTGGACCATTGCCTTGTCCCCCATAAGCCATTCGTTCACGAAGAAGACAAGCATGAGAATAGTGAAGGCGACCATGCTGAGGATTGCACGTAGGCTTGACCAGTGGTAAACTCCGGACCAGTGCATGGAAAGGACGAAGCAGGAGAGAGCACCAGTGACAAGGACGCTACCGAGGAGATCTATTTGTACTAATCGTTCGCGTAACGAAGCCTCTCTGGGAGTGAAGAAAAAGAACATGGTGGTAGCTGCGGAGAATCCCAAGGGCAGGCTGATCCTTTATCACCAATAGAGTTAGTCTAGGATCATAGGTGATATGAAAACTTTGGAATGATGTACTTACCAGAAGCACCATCTCCACCCGGGTCCATCCGTCAACAGGCCGCCCATCAAAGGCCCCACGACACTTGAAACACCGAAAGTGACACCCAAGACTCCCATGTATGCTGCTCTGTTGTCTGGCTTCACAGTCAAAGCAATAATAATGAAGGCGCCAGTCATTATACCCCCTCCTCCAATACCTGCAACTACACGCCCTAAAATCAATGTTGAGCTGTTGGGTGCGATACCACAGATAACATTTCCGATCTCGAAGACGGTGATTGCGAGCAGGAAAGTGGTTTTGAGGGGGAAGTACATGTAACATTTTCCCCAAGAAGATTGAAAGGCGGTATTAGTTATGATGTAAGCGCTGCCATACCAGGCAATATTGCTAATGCTGCCGAAATCGTCGGTGATGCTTGGGATGGCTGTCGCAATAATGGTAGTATCGAGGGCTGAGAGAAAGATGCTTAACACTAAACCAATAGTAATAAGAATAAACTTCATTCCTCCCGGGTACTCGATTGGAGGCGGCGAAGTGGTAGGGGATTGTGCCTCGTTTCGGATCTCATCTTGAGCGCTGTTGGTAGGCTGAATGCTGCTCAACTCAATGACTTGGGCGCTTGAGCGACTGTTCATGCTGTTTCTATATTCTAGGGCTCGTGGAAAGGAGACGCAGTAGATAGAAGGTATATCGTAGGACGAGGGAAGGCTGTAAAGACAATGAGTGTGTTAGAATTTCGAGGTGAGACGTCAGGCACATGGGCCAATAATAAGCAGGTATACCCACTAGCCGCATCTAGCAGGTGCATATGATGCCTACTGGTTCGACGGCTTTGAAAGATATGGTTTGTATGTAACAACATTATTAGCGTCTCTGGTATTTGCGTAAAATAGTCCATGACCGTCTCCCGAGTTCATCAGTCATATGCCCAGATTGAAGATCAGACTCTTCACGACAGAAAGTGTACATGGGGCGCATATCGCTTCTGGGATATATCTCATTTAGAGGCTAGACTGAGATGGGGATAGTAGATTCCTGAGCTAGCTGTAGAGTCGTTCGGAATGCTTGACCGAAAGTCGAGCTAGCTTTTCATGATGCGGGGTGGGAGGCCAACTTCAACGACGTTCGAGTGCATTGTTGCAACGCCCGAATCAATGAAAGCATTCGAGAAGTGACTTGTCCATCGCTACCGAGCCAGCGGCGACGTCTTTCAGCAACCCGACCCTCGCAACGATGGCCTCGTAAATGGGGTGATCTTCGCCAACGCAGATCCTCTCGTGCTCCAGCTCTTTCTCGGCCCAGAGCAGCGCCAATTTGATGTTCTGAATCTCGAGACAGTACCTCGCAGCATCATGGTATCTGGTGCACGTCAGTATCTTCGATTCCCTAGGGGCGGCAGCAGTGAACCTACGAAGTCCTCAACTCCCGGTTCTGAATGCCCTCGGCCACCTGCAGTCCCGCGAGCCTTGTCGCCGCCTTGAGCGCCTGTATTGCAGTCATTTCGGTGCCATAGGCGCTCTGCTTTGCCAACTTCTGATCCAACTCAAACATCTCTTTTCGCCTATCGTCCCTCTTTCTTCCCTCTTCGTCATTCCCGCACGCTGCACACTGGCACACAAAACCCCACATGTCCAGCTTGGGCTGTCTCCATTTCCTCGTCCGACTTCCCCCATTGATGTACGAAATCAGCAGTTCCTCGCCCCTCTCGATGTCTCGCACAGCATGGAAAGTGCCTCTCTGGATGGCGGGGTTGAACTCGTAATGCACGTTGGGGATGCACGAGTGATTTATCCGACTGGGGAGAAAGTAGACGCCGACCTCGAAGCTGTTCGCGTCGTAGACTCCAATTGCGTTACGCTCCCACTCGGCCAGGTGTTGCCAATGCTTGCCCGTGTGCCGCTTCACGTTGTCCTTGCGCACCGGCGCCGCAAAGGGGTGCAGCTCGAGGTATCGTGCTTTGTCCGCGTCGTCGAGCCTGTTGACTGCGCGCAGGATCTCGCTTGGGTCTTCGCCGCCGTTGAGGGCGAGTAGGAGCGGGGCCGAGAGAATGCGCGTGGAACGAGGTATGCGCGCTATCGCGAAGACGCCGAAGCCTGCCGAGGGTGTGTTCTGGACCTGGATGAGATGTCTGGCGTCGGGTGCTGTCGTGTTGTCTGCGTTATCTTCGAACTTCGTCTCTAAGGCGTGGCCGTTCGCTGGCTCACTTAGGGAGCCTTCGGCGCCCATTCTCGGTCTTTTGCTTTAGGGTGGTAATTCAATGCCGCGTAGATGTTCGGTTGGGCGTCTTCTGCCATCAAATGTAGGCGCGTGTACGAGGTTGAAGGCTGAAGGGTGCTGGTTGCTGGTTTCTGACTTTGTGCAAGGTGGCAAAGGTGGGGCTACGCTTACTTTCTTCGTAGATGGCTCCCGAGGACACAAAAACAGCGAAACCATCGACGCCAAGAATTGCGGTTTTGTAGTCCACATTTCGACTTGAGGACCAATTTCTCTCTCCCTCTTCTCAATGTCCTTCATTTGATCCTATACCTTGTTCTTGTTCCGTCAAGGGTTCACGCACCGCCAACCTGGCCATTCAGAAGATTTCCACCCAACTGCATCTGTCTAAGTCAATTAAGGAAATTTTGCCGAAAGCCTCTAAAACCGACTTTTAAGTGTAAATTCTTAATTCGACTATTCGTTACGCTTCCTGACCTTTGCTTTGGGATAGTTGTTGCAGAATTGTCACACTTCTAGGAAGTGGAAATATGAATGTGCTATTGTTGCTCCGAACAGAGGTTGTTGATGAAGCACACGAACTGTCGCACCGCACTGAAAAGATTCATGGGATCGAAGACGAGATCGTCGCAGAATATCTCTATATGTTTGGTTTCCTTGCGCAGCTGTTGGTTGACTTGTTGGAGTCGGTTCGCGTGTTCGTGGTTGTCTAAAGAGATAGACTACACAGCCTAACAAAGAAATCGCGGCCTGCCTACCAACCGCTGTATATGGGCTGGCTAGAGTGTATTCGTACAGTGGGCAAAGTCAGAGCAAATCTGAAAGTGAGCAGAAGGGTGGTACTAGTTCTGTGCCTTATTGACGGTCTTCGAGGTTCAAACTGAGTATATACCCGCCATGTACTTTAAGTTTACGGACTTTGTTGCGTAAATCTCCCCGTAGGCGGAGTAAGGGAGGGAGTTCATAGCCGGAAGCATAGGTTTGAGGATATTGGAGCGGACTTGGTGGGTTGTGACGGTGGTCAGCTTGCTTATGGACCACATGAATGGGGTTGTGGAGTTAGATGCTTCACGCGTAATAGACATTGCGAAGTTAGTTGAATTCAAAAGGATTCTGAAATTAGGAAAAAGCTAAGCAGGTTTGAGTTTCAAGTCTTTACCAGGTAATGGAGCGCCTGATCTCCTTGACGTTGCCAGCTCTTTCGTGACTCTAGTCCTTTTTCCCGTCCTCTGTGATATTTCATTAGATACTACCATCTTTCATCACATTAAACACCTCCTCCACCTGGGCCAATTATCCTTTACTGCGTCTCAACACCAACATCATTGATATCGCAATATGTTATAGGAAACCACCCGCTCCGTCCACTCGCAAGACATCGACCGTACGTCCAGCCTATATCACTCATCTCACACACTTCAATCTCGTCGCCTGGGTCTAGCGCTAGCTCTGTAGGAAGCTGAGCTGTGAAGCGGTAGATAGCTTTGACGCGAACGGGGCGGGGCTGGGGTTGTGGGGGCCGTGGAGTGTTGGACATGTTTTGAGGGGGTTGGAGGACAAAGAAATCGTGATGGTATGGGACAGAAAGGGTGGTTTCGCCTTGAGCAATATTGGAAAGTATGACGCGTATGGTGTTGGGAGAGCAAGGCAGACGTTGAAGAGTGAGTGAGGAGCGCTAGGTCGAATGGGGAAATTGAGAAAGTTGTTTTCATTTTAAATTCTCGCAGATGCATTTCAATTATTTGACCCTAAGTATTGAGTTCAGTACATTACTCGCCATACGAGGGTACTGCCTCCCGCAGGAACGGGAACATCGGATTGCTAAAACATACTATTATTGCTTGCAATGCCGCAACAACTACAGTTTTGATCTATGAACTTTGCAGTACTATACAGAACATCCTTCTCCATAAAGCACATATGTTACATCAATTATCTAGGTCGTGTAGTCGTAGTAGAATATTTTGTATACTTCCCTATTTCCGGAGTTCCCGTTCCTGCGAGAGTGTTGCGCTGCGTTGGAGGCCTTACCAGTAGTGAAACGTGAGAGGTTGCCTGACTGTCACCAGGTAACCTCAGCCCCAATCATCATCCTAAGCAAGGTATAGTCACCACAATCCTACGAGGCGCAGTGTCTACTCCATATAATATAACATACGATAGCGGCCCTCTTCTACCTCGACACACTATTCCTCGACACACTATTCCTCGACACACTATTCCTCGACACACTATTCCTCGACACACTATTCCTCGACACACTATTCCTCGACACACTATTCATCATGGCACTCTCACCTAGGCGCGACTCGTTTACGTACATCGATTGCCGTATCGACTACCCAAAAATCGAAGAATTTATGCCCAACTTCCTCACCGTCTTCTTATGCTTCGTCATCCTATTATTCACCGTCCTTATCGAAAGTATCTTTCTCATTGAGAGGTTTGCCTACGGCCCATCCACGACCGCTCCTGCAAGCAGTAATGGCGCTCCAGCCGACTCGGCCGCCAAAGTCAATCCGCGCACACATCCGTCGCCTCATATCCGAGCAAGTCGCTTCGTCATGTCTTCCTTCGCGATGGTTCCGCTCTGCATCGCCTTCGGATTCCGTATGAAAGGGCTCGAGATGCCGCACTACCCGCAACGATGCATTGACAACGTCGACATCGCATATCCAAACTGGGTCGCCATCTCCATTATAAACATTCTCCCGTTCACTATTGCATGCACAGCATGGCTGCGCACGCTCGTCGACTGTGTGCTTGTGCGCTGGAATACGAGCCTTTCATGGTCGGTGTGGCCGATGGTGTTACCAATCGTGGGCCCTGCCAAACTGATTTGGAAGGCTTTTAACCTGACAAGAGGTGCTGTTCTAGCCACAATGGTGGGCCACTCTGAACGGAGGAAGGAGGATATTGAGATGCATAGGGGTGAAGAAGGGATAGCATTAGTGGGGAATATGGATGGAGACGAAGATGAGGAGAGGGATGAACATGTCGTTGAGCATCCTCCGGCTTATGATGAGGCGGTCGGGTTGCGTAGCGAGGTTGAGGCGAAGAATGGGGAGATGGTTTGAGATATGGATCCGTTGGGGCGGTTAAGAACGGGGTTTTTATCGTGTAGGGACTACGACGTGGGCAGTCCATGTATTTTTTGCTTCCATTTTTTACTATTGAGTACCAATCGAGCTCTTGATGTTTTGTTCCCTTTACGCGCTATTTCTAGAAACAAGTTCACTCATCCCATCAAAGAACCCCACGATGTCATCGCTGATTGGAACCACCACATCAGCGTCTTCGATCGCAATTGGTAACAAATGACGACAAGCACATTCATAAACTGTTTGTGCCACAGGCCACTTTCGTAGTCGGCGAGAGGGCAAGCGACACGATGTTCTAATCGTCACGAACCCGACAAACATTCCCTTCCTGAACCGGCCGGACCGACTTCTACAAAACCGCGGGTAGCCGCAATCCAGACTGCACAGCAACTCCACAACTCACGAAGCAAGTCATCACCGGTGGCAATATAAGATCGCTCTTTCCATATCTCGTGCGCAAACGGTCCGACATCATTGAATTGGGTTGGACCCCGCCTGCCCACCAGCTTATAGCACCCCCACTTCACGCACCCATAGATCCACCTCTCGTTAAACCTTGCCGGCGCCCGAATCCCTCCACCATAATACCATGGCTAAGGTAGCTATCTATTCCGTTCAAAGCCATAGTTGTGACACTGTTAATGCCCCTAGCTCGAGTACTCGGTCCAAGAACCACTGAACCGGGAGCCCGATTTAGAGAAACTAGTTTCCAGGTGCAGTACCATTCACTTCGCCACATACACGTGTGCATTTCATATCCTGATGTTCAACATAGCTTCATCACATCAGATGGCTATGACCGCAACCACGGGCCCATCCCACACCTCGATGCCGCATCCCACCGTGTCTCCATCTTCGGAGCTGTCAAGCAAGAGTTATCACTGAGCATAGACGAATTGAGATCGTTGCCGCAACACAATGTGATCTGTGCACTCCAGTGTGCGGGGAATCGAAGACATACAATGCGGACGAAGATGAAGGAAGTTAGTGGGATAGATTGGTTTGATGGAGCGGTTATGAATTGCAAATGGAGTGGTATGATTTTCTTCCTTCCTTTCTTCCATCATGGTTCGTACACCCTTCCTGAGAATGTATGCTGATGCTAGGATAGGTCCACTCTTGAAAGACGTCCTTGAGCAAGCCGGCGTGACTATACAGAAGGATAAATACAAAGACGCGCACGTAGCATTCGCCTGTTATCAGACCCTTTGCCAAGACGACGAATTCTACGGCGCCTCGATCCCTCTCTCCCGGGCCCTGGACCCCTCATCTTCAATCCTCCTCGCGCTCTCCATGAACGACAAACCACTGACCCCCAACCATGGGGCTCCAGTCCGCGTCGTAACTCCGGGCATTGCAGGCGCGCGGAGCGTGAAATGGCTTGATAGGATCACAGTCCAGATGGCTGAATCCGCAAACTACTATCAGCAGCACGACTACAAGATCCTGCCCCCCGAAGCAGACTGTGCTGAGAAGGCGGAGAAGTGGTGGGCAAAGGTACCCGCGATCCAGGACATGCCTGTAAATTCTGTAATTGCGGTCCCGAAGAGCGAGGGCAGGGTCGAGCGCGACGAGAACCAGTGTATACAGGTGAAAGGGTATGCATTGCCTTCGGGCGCTGACGGACCTATCGTGAGAGTCGAGGTTTCGGTGGATGGGGGGGAGAAGTGGACGGATGCGGAGTTGCTAGGAGCTGGAGAGTATGAGAAAGAGAAGGATGTTGGGCTGAAGTGGGCGTGGTGTCTGTGGAAGGCGAATGTGAGGATTGGCAAGGGGAAGGAGAAAAAGATTCTTAGTCGCGCGACAGATGCGAAGGGGAATTTGCAGGAGAAGTGTCCGCAGTGGAACTTTCGTGGTGTAGCGTATAACGGCTATGGCGAGAGCAGTGGGCTGGAGGTTGTCTGAAGCGGGCTCATGAACCCGTGTATTAATAGTTCTGGGTGCGCGAGCGAACATGGTTGGTATACTGGAATCATTGGCGATAGGAAGAAGAATATATCCTTAATCAATGTATCCTCCTAACTCCACGCAAGCCATGCAAGAACCCAAACATAATCCAAACGCCCTCTCATGCTCAATCTCTCAATACCGCCATCTATTCTCACACGTCCATAGCCCAGCACCTCACAGCCCCAGACTCTTTCTTACATTATCTCTGACAACCTTCTCGTAATCCGCCCTCTTCTCTCTCCACATCTTCGCCGCCTCCACATTCGCCGGACTCTCGTCATTCGGCTCAGCCAGCATACTCATAACGCTAATCAATATCTTCTCAACACTCTGGATCGGGGACCATCGCTCGGACGCTTGCTCGTAGTGGTTCGGGTCGTCGCCGGGCGGGTGCAGGATTGAGATGCAGACCTGGCCGTTGGGGTAGACTACACACAAATAGCATCCATCAGCATCAACCTCAGTCTTCTGCCCCGTGGGCGCTCTGCGTGAGGACGGAGGAAGGACTCACCGTTCGGATGCCACACATCGACTAGAAACCGCATCGACGGCGGCGCCAGCGGATAGTCCTTCGGGAACTTGAGCTCCGCGGGGAACACGCCGCCTTCGAAGGGCGTGCCCTCTGGCCCTTGGATCAGAGCTTCCCATAGGAACATGTCGTCTTCGGTTACGGGGCCTGCTGTAATGCCCTCCGGCGCGTCCGATGACAGGCCTTTGTACTCTTTAAAGAGACGCTTCGAGGCGGAGGAAGCCATGACTGGTGATGCGTGGTGGGAGGTGTTGAAGCGTGGATTGGGTTGAGAGGGGTTGTAAGTCGGCGGGGTGATGAGGTGGCTGTGCGTAAGACGTCTTTTCCGCGAAGACGATTTATAAGATACCGTCGGAGCCTGGACGGTTGGTGGGTTCAATGATCGGAGAGGAGACCTGGGTGTGGACTGGTGGTCGTGACATTCAAAGATGCCTTTGGGTGACAAATCCCCGTTTTGAGTTATGGGCCAAGCGCCACAGGTAAATTCGAACGTCTCTTAAACGACAATGGAGCATAAAGCGATGGCATTAATGTTTTCTAGGATATAATCAAGATATGAACTTCAATTGGGCTTGCTATAATGTACGCAAGCCCCTTAAATAATAGTATTGTGACACAATAATAATGATACAGTTCTCTGAGTCAGGTTCTTCTAAAACCAATCCCCAAAATCAAACCCACCACCACCATCACCACCCCCTCCTCCTGCTCCTCCGCTGTCTCCCCCACTGCTACCTCCGCCTCCACTACTCCCTCCTCCTCCCCAGAAGTCATCATTTCGATTACTACCCATAGGATCTTTGCCTTGGCCCCATACATCTTCGCCGCTCTGATGTTGGTCTGGAGCAAACGGAGCATCATCTCCTCCTACTTGGGGCGACTGGTCGTCTACATTGTTGTGCTGTTCATTTGCTCTTGTCCTCATAGCTTCGTAACCCGCCATAGTACCAGCCCCGGCAATGGCACCTTCGCCAGTTCCAAGGCCCCTCGCCGCCGCACCAGCTTCACTTGCGATGCCAGTCTCGCCTGCAGCAGCTCCAATTGCACCAGCTTCTCCGGCGGCAGCCCCGCCAGCGGCCTCTCCACCTCCCCAGGGCAGCCACATAGGCCACATCCCAACTCCACCAACGCCGCTACTATGGCGGCTGAAGTAATCAAAGTCGACGCTAACAGCTGTTGCCAGCATGACTGCACGCTGGTCTAGCGTCATTCCAGGCGATGCTCCAAGGGATTCGTCGGTCCGAGTGAGAGATTTGGAGCCGGCGGGTTCCGTAGTAAGACCTGCAGAATCCATTCTGAGTGCGTACACGCCCATGTCCGTGAATATCTCTCGGGCAAAGCCTGCAAAGTTTTTGTTCACAGAACCAATTAGACGCCCATCTTCAGACATCAATGAGAAGTCCCAGGATAGGAACGGCTCGTCGACGCGTGCGAACTGCAGCATGCCGGTTTCGCGCGGGTCTCCTTCGGCGACTTGGAGTGCCGTACCGCTCGACAGTGGGAGATGGCCAGATGCCAATCGCGGGGTGTCTGATGCATCCTCGAGGTTGCGGGCGAGGAAAAGGTTATACTTCCTCCGTAGAGGAGCCCATTCCTGCTCTGCAGATCCAATAATCCTCCCCGGACTTGTGCCTTGCAATGCAACCGACGATGTGTGCGCGCTCTCACCCTTCCCCACCACGTTGTAGACCCGTATGCGTGAGCTTATCCAGCTGAATGGTCGGTGAAACCGCAACACCTCCCTCTCTTCTCGGTCAAACACATGTGTCGTGAAACTCCGATGTGTCCTGAACATTTGCCTTGTAATTGTGCTGCCTATTCCGTGGTCCCGCTCTGCCAGATATCCTATGTGGTTCCCGTGCGGATCCATGATAACGTAGCGATTTGCTTGCTCAAAGCCAACTAGCACATTCATCAGCTCCAACTGCCGCTGTATCACAAGCGTCGAGTTGTCTAGGAGCTTCATGACCGGGTGGGTCTGCCTGAGGACGCCGTTGGGATCTTCGGGCATGTATACGGGCGTCACAAGATTGTTCTCTGCGTCAGGCATCTGTGCAAGCGCCGTGGACACGGCTTCGACCCGAGAGGGTTCCTCAGCGGGTTGACGTGACGATGGAGGGACATTCGCGGCTTCGTTTGCCTCAGCAGGTTGGTGCGAAGATGGAAGAACATTCTGAGGCTGCTTTAAGGGGTCTTCTGGAGGCGGCGGGGGTCTCCGCTGAGGTACGGGAGGTATTCGTCGCGATAGGATGCGTCTTTGTGGAGGAGTGCTTCTTGTTGCGAAGGCGCGGACGGGAAGCCACGGGAGGCGGGCCGACCACTGAGGTACGGGGACCATTTTTCCGAGACTTTGTGTGTGCCCTAGCTTGGTAAATGCTGCCTTCATAAGTGTGTGATCAAGAGCAGGTTATGTGGCTTCCCTGCACCATGGCGGCAAGGCCATGCTGTGGATTTCGTCCGGAGCTCGCAAGTCATAATTTGACGCTTACCTACTCACGAACTACGTCATTGCTAAGCATTTCATACGGTATAAATAGAGCAGACACGAATGTATTCTAGGCGGTGCGTCTCAGTTGATTTCTCCTTTACTCTTTTACTTCCAAACTGCAAATGCCTGCAGTGGTGGGTGCGCAACATCTGATGGCTGGTAGCGTCGTGGCTGACCAATAAGCGATGGGCTTGGCAGACACAGAATTTCTTGTCTCGGCTTATTTCTCGCTCATTTCTCATTTTCTCCTCTTCACCTCGTACACCTTGAGCTTCGACACAGCATGAAATCCCTACTCATACGAGCGCCTACATGATAGCTCATCCAATCCTGTAAGTTCGACCAATTTTTTAGTGTGCCCCATTACATGATGACTCCATTTCTCATATCAGACGCGGGTTCAGTTCATTCACTTGCCTGTTCCTTGCGATCTATGCTGTCTCAACTTCTAAAGACTACAACGGTATCTGATTACTTCCGTACACTCGCTGCCATGATTCTCTTCTCATTGATAGTTCTTTGCTCATCATTGAAACGTTAGATATCGCGACATCGGTCGAGGCTGAACCGAATAAATGGCTGCCATTGTCAAGCCCCCAGTCCAGGAGCCATCCCCCAAGGGTGCGCTCGCAAAGGGTACCTCCGATCCACCTCCGCGGACTGTTGATGCCAACGGCCCAACATCGAAAGGTCCGCACACTAAGAGACCCAACTACGCTCAGCTCCATGCTCGGCCTCTTCCAGCCCATGTCTACCCTCTCCCGGCCTTCCTCCCACACAATCCTTTGTCCATTGTAAGGATCGCCATCGCCTTACTTTCGCACACTCTCTGGCCTCCAACATCACATACTACTGTACACAAGGCTTATTTCTCCGCTGAAACCCATTCAATTCATGTCACCGATCCTCAGTCCATGCGTGCATTATGGGAGGACGGCTTTTGGGGTGCGGGCTCTCTTAGTCGTAGTGAACCAGCTTGGCTTGCCCAAGAGAAGCGCAAGCGGGGAATTGAGGCTTCTCAGACCAGTGAGGAATACACGCGGAAGCGGAGAGAAGAGAGACGGCAATTCAAGTTGGAGAGAGCAAAAGTGCAAAGAGAAACAATTGAGCAGCAGCTACGAGACGAAGGAAAGTTCCATGACACGACTTCGATCGATGGCACCCTCGGTGCCACCGACGAGTTGGTAGATGAACCCACGAACCTGCTAAATGGGAAGCCTGTAAACATCGCGGTACCTGAGATGGCCACCGAAGATTCGACTCGCTTGGAGGTAGACAACCATCAGGATGCGACAATCGAAATCCTAGATCAAGAGCATCTTCAGCTCACTCCCGAGGAAGCTTTCTTTCTCACATACTCCCTAGGTGTGCTCCAGGTATACCGAGATAAAACTCTGTTGCCTTCATCATACCTATTCCGTCTCTACTGCGCCTACTCAACCTTCCCCATTACGGAAGACGCCGAGCTGCATCTCTATACCCTTTACCGGCTTCGAGAACGTCTCAACACTTTTGCACTTGGCACATCTGAGATCACATCTATCGTCCCTAGTAACCCCTTCTTACTGAGGTACGTCGTCTACCATCATTTCCGATCGCTAGGCTGGGTTGTACGCCATGGCGTCAAGTTTGCTTGCGACTTTCTATTATATCAGCGCGGTCCGGTCTTCGCTCATGCTAAGTTCGCCGTCGTAATCGTGCCTTCGTACTCGCACCCATACTGGTCAGAGACTCCCGAAAGGAAAGCAGAGACCAAGGCGAAGGAGGCTCGGGATTGGTGGTGGCTACATAGAGTCAATCGAGTGCAAACTCAAGTACACAAGACGTTGATGCTTGTGTACGTAGAGATACCGCCGCCATGGGATGAGGACTTTAAAAGGAGTGGATTTGAAGTGGACATTGGAGGCGCACTGAAGAAGTACAAGGTTCGTGAGTTCATTGTAAGGAGATGGACGCCAAATCGGAACCGGGATTGAGTATCAGGAGAGTTCGAGTGTTTGTAAATGACGACGGCACGAAGTAGTTGAATATGATACCCAATGGCTATATAGTCATAACATTAACAATGAGAGGAGAGAATGAGTGCAAATGCTCACCAGCTTGCTACTGTTCTGTGTTTGATGATCTCAACCGTAATTATGTATATGTGGACGTCAAGTTGTCCCATGGTTAGTAGTTGTCTACCGCGACCTACGCACCCTAGTCCAAACTGCATTCATCGCATAGCATACCCTAGCAACACTGCAGGTCAAATAAGGGTCTAATTAGCTATGCATAGCCCTAAAAAGCTAGAAATACCAACACAGCTCTACGCCATACTATTGTATACGTACGCTAGAAGGAGCTATATGTACGAGAAGACCTCCCAGTGCCATATCACCCAAAAACCTCCATCATAAAATGATACTCGACCTTCCTCTTTTCCTGCCGCCCCCTCGCTGTAAGAGCGCGACACCGATCCGCAAGTTGCAAGCCGATAACCGGCGGCCCGCAAAAGAATATCCCGACCTTCACCTCATCCGCATTTCTGCCCATACTGCCCTTCTCTCCCTCCTTCCTCTCGGCCAGCACCTTGCACATGTCCTGATAATGCTCCTCCATGATCAATTGCAAATCCGGACGGCCAAACTGCGTCGGATTCGTGAGCCCGGTGATGGGAGATTGCGGAAACGCATCGGTTCGGTGTTTTTCCAATAGCCACCGGAATACGTGCGTGGAGATGGCTTTCCGTTTCTGCGTCACGTATGTCTGAATCCGGATGTCGAGGTGCGAATTATCAAGATTTTGCGCTCTGCTCACTTCGTTTAGCAGTTCTGAGAACCAGAGGAGGTAGTTCTTGTCGCGTACCATCCAGTGGAAGTCGATGCGGCGATGGTCTTGATACGGCGAGGGATCGTCGTGCTCTTCCTTGGATCGGGAGCGTTCGAGCTCGTGGGTTTGGAGGTCGGTTAGGATACCCGAAAAGGGGGTTATACCTATGCCTGCGCCGAAGACCATGCTGTATTCGAAGTCGTAGAAGCGTTGGGCGGGTGCGCCAAACGGTCCATCAAGGCCTATCTTGATGGTCGTTCGGGTGCCTCGTTGGGCTAGCTCCTGGAGTTGATTTGTCCAGTCTCCGTCAGCTTTGATGTGCACTTGCATGGTCTTGCCGTTGCAGGTAGATACTGTAAATGGATGCCACTGGAACCAGGAAATCTGTGGCACTTGCACAAATACATACTGGCCTGCTTTATATTTCCATAGTCGCATAGCCGGTATCTGGGCGGTGATGGCTACAGTATCGTCATCGAGAATCTCAAGGTCGGCGTGTATGTGACAAAATCCCATGATGATTCGCCATATGCGTTCGCATATGACAAGTAACGTTGGGAAAGCCAACCAATATCCAAACATAGGCCACTGAAGAAGACCCGCTGTACCATGCGCCATCATGAGGCCGATAATAGGAAACATGAGCAGGTGACCGAGTTGGAAGACTTCGTAGCTCCATTTTCGAATTTTCGGCATGCTCATCAGTGCTAGCAGATAGAATAATGCAAGCGCAGTTAGGCCAGTCCATCCAGGAAGACTTTGGACATAGCTAACGTATAACCGGGGTACACCATCCTGTCCAACAATGACGGCGAGGTTTTCCTGGCGACTGGGCATACTTCCAAACACGAAAGAACCACTCAGATGTCCGATCGCATGCAGTGTCGCGAAGAAAAGCGCAACAATAGACATTTTGATGTGAAAGGACTGTGAGAGATCCCAATTGATGAATTGGGAAATGAGGTAGAATCGTCGGAGAAACGTCGAGAACCATCGGGACATGGATAGGATTAGGAAGAAGAAGGTGGGATAGAGCACGCCGGCACAGGTTTTGGAGACAACGACACCCCATCCGAAAGCAGGGCGATATTCCGGGTGGGTAAGATATTTGACGAGTTGCCAAATGCCAAATGCGAGCATAAAAGCCACAACAAGGACCATGAACATGACCTGAGGGCCTTCAACGGCCCAGTACGCGCGAGCTCGTCTCCAGATGGACATCTGCTTCAAATAGTCGTCCTCATCTTTCGCTTTCTTCCGATCATGCTCTAGGGACGGTATCTCCCACGTGCGGACGCATTTCTCGAACTCGGCTCTTGGGATCTTATCTTCGCGAGTGCCGATGATACTGCGCAGGAACTGGTGTCGAGCTTCGTCTGGGCGCGATTCGTGATGCAGGTGGTGTGGCTTTGCTTTGGGTGCTATCTCCTCGTGAACTTGGTCGAGCTTCTGCTCCAATTCCCAGTAGTCGATGCTGCCGTTATTGTTCTCATCAAGGTCGTCGGCGAAGTTCTTGATCTCTTCATCTGTGAGGTATTGCATTGAGTCGGACATATTTCTTTACGCAAGATGAATGTGGAGCCTAGAGGCTTAGGGAAATGGGATCAAAGGCAGAATTCACACAGGGCATTAGCTTTATATATTGCTCAAACTGTGACATGCTAAACGTTTCTCAATTAGGTGTTGTACGTATGCCAAGGGATGGCCTTGTGTAGGAGCCTGTCATTGTCATCGGAGATGTGATGATGCTGTGCTGCAGTGGACACAAGACGGATTGGCTCTTGGATGCGGGCGGAAGGGGCTAGAGTCCAGGTCTTGGGCGGAAGGCCAAGAGCCCTAGAGGCTCAACATCAGATTGCGTGGCGGAAAGGCTGTTTTCGCTGCCGGCGGGGCGGAGGTATGGCCGTTGGCGATTCTCCGCTCTGTCGAGCAATTGTAGATGTTATAGCTGCCAGCCGGAAGATTCGGTGCATGTTGGATGGTTCGTCGATAGTCCGTCGATGTAGTCTCTGTTCCTACAATAGCCCTATTTCCCTATGCTGATTGATCCCTTCAAGACCAAATGCATGTTGGCTACAGCTAACCAAGCTCTTGGGTGAGTCTTGGGAAAACTGATTGTGCGCGGCGTTGATGAGGAAGGGAGGGATGGATGATGGTTTGCGAGACAGGGGCCGGGATTGGCGAGCTAGTCGAGAATAGACTTAGCCCGAATTAGGATGGCAGCAATGGAAATATACCTAGGTGGCAGCTAGGATGTATGGCAGGGTGCCAGGACGTCAACACCACGTCTGAGAATTTGAGTCTGGAATTCTCTTAGACTCACATTGCAAACTATGCATTAGGCCAAGCTCTCCGTCGTCCTTTCCCACAATTGAGTGCTGTCGTCGTTTTCTTACCAAGCCACCAGACGCCCAGACTGCGCCAACAACGTCATCGACATTGCACACGCCCTAGGCCGCGCTGATAGTAGCCGTCACAAGCGGAATGTTGCGAATGTGGCGGTTTGGCGTCAATGTCCGCCTTAACATGGCGGACCCTCTGTTTCCCCTTCTCCTACCTCCGTCGCATTTGATCGAGTCTTCCTGGCACTCACCATGGCTACCGATACGCTCGATGATATGTCCACAACCATGAAGGAATCGCCCATCTCCTCGCGCAAGGACTCGTCGATAACGATAACGCACCGCACCAAGCGATCCCTTTACACGCACTTCATCCACGTCCTCATACATCCGTTTCGCAACCACATGGGCCGTCCCACAAAGCAACACCCTGCAGGCTCTATCAACCTCAAGCCCCATAAAATCATACTGAGAACCTGCACTGTCTCCGAGCGTACTGTCTGCGACATCCATGTTTATGATATCCTCCCCAAAAGGACGTCAACAAAGGAGGTCCGCAGACGGATATACTACTTCTGTGGAGGAGGATGGCAGTCCGAGCCGTCGGGCCAGCATTGGCAGCTGTGCGCGAAGCTGGCTAGCCAGATGCCAGATACGGCTATATCCGTTGTATCATACCCGCTTGCGCCCAAGAACGCTGCACCCACGTCCTTCCCGAAACTTCTCACGCTGTATCGGACACTTCTCCAGGCCGCCGATGAGGCGGGGGACAAAGTCATACTGGCCGGTGACTCGTCAGGTGGCAACATCGTGCTCTGCTTGGTGCTCGAGGCGTTAAGAGAGGATGAGAAAGCTGCGCATTTGAGTGACGAGGAGCGGAAGCGCATACCCCATCCCACAGCCATAATGGCTATATGTCCATCTACAGACCTCACACGCTCCAACCCTGACATAGAGAAGCTCAAGGACGTTGACCCCATCCTTACCCCCCCTTTCATCAAAGAGACGGCCAGAGCGTGGCAGGGGGACTGGGATTCTGCCGACCGTAGAATATCCCCAATCAACGCAGACATCTCTCTGCTTGCTAAGCATGGAATCCGGGTTCACGGTGTGACTGGTGGATATGATATACTAGGCCCCGATGGCATTGTATTTCGAGATAAATGCGCAGACAATCATGTCACTGGAGAGTGGTTGCAGTGGGAAAAACAGATGCACTGTTTCATTCTCACTTGGCCGTATGGTGTACCCGAGGGAAGAGAGGGAGTCGGGTGGATAATCGATGTTCTCAAAAAAGATTAGGAGGCATCTGCCATACAGCTCATGCCTTATAACTAGTGAAAAATAGGAAAAGACCACAGTAGTTGAAGGAGGTAGTAATTAGATACACGCGGATACCCTTTAGCATGTATATGAAGTTCTGGGTCAATCATTTCTTTTCCACTTTCACATTGAATACTATTGTATCATCTTCTTCGAGTCGTCGTATTTTTCAGTTTCTCGGTTTCTCATTGAAATGCGAGTCGGCCTTCCTAAGCGCGACTTGCCCACGTGGTCAGGTGCCTCACGCCTTCCTAATCATTTCATCAACAACGCCGCATCACTCAATCACCGACTCTCCTACGAACTTACACACTCGCCCCATCGCGCACCACATCCTCGCTATTCTGTCCAATTGCGCCAACAACGCTAGCAGGGCTGTTTACACGTTTACCTTGCCTCAGCTATGCCCCTCCACCTCGCAAGAGTGGGACGAAACTCTCTCACTTCACTGTCGGATAGCACTATGCGCATCACGGTTGAGGTCACAGTTCAAGTCGAAGTCAGAGGTGACATCCCGGTGCCGACCTCCAGCTTCTACGACATGGACAGATCCGCGACTCCAACAATGCCATCACCGCCAGTATTCACTCGGAATGAGAGCGTACCACGGCCATCGTCTGCTAGTCGACGTCTCTCGTCCATACCGGCTTATTCGGAAGCTGCGCTCCATGCCATTGCACAAGATGCTGTTCACGGCTTCCACCCAGGCATGATGTTCATCTTTCCAGAGCCTCCACCTGGATTCCGTGTTCTTGACATTGATGAGGCCGCCCGCATCACAAACGCGACAACGAAGGAGATTCTGTCATTCGGCCAACACCTTATTGCAGCGGAGAGTCTTGAAGCTCACGCCAATGCAATTCGCGAAGGCGATGTCAAGGGTCATGTGCCAGTCAGCATCTGGATGCAGCGTCTTGGCCCTCTGAAAAATGTGGACAAAACGCTCTTCTGCTTTCTTCGCGATTGCCTGCATTCGCACACACCTCATCATATACTGTTTCGCTGGGACATGCTGAGGTGCAATATGAGAGGTGCAGGGGAGACAATTGCCACTTTGGTGCGACGAGCCGAGCAGGAGCCGCGGAAGAGGTGGACTTCACTCGTCCTGGAGCTTTATTTTCTAATGCTCGAGTACGCAAGCCCCGTTTTATGTGCGCTCGCCAAACGCTAATAACCCCGTGTCTTAAGCCATAATGAAGCCTTGATCAAGAGTGCTCCTTCACTCCTGCCATACTTCGGAAGCCTTGAGTTGAAGCTCAGCTCTCTCACCACGGCCTTGCGCATTAAATACTACCTCTTTCGAATGACGAGAGCCAGTCCAATGGGAGGGTTAAGAGCATACAAGCGCCAGCTTCAAGCAACAGGTATCACCAGTCATATGAAGGAGCTCAATGGCCTAGTGGCCCAGGAGTTTGCACGCATGCAGGACCCCGTCTTTGGTCACTTTCACAGCAAGGAACGCGCTCTTGTTAGCGAACCTGTGAAGATCGGATCCATTACAGAGACTCTCCATGGCGATGAGCCCGCTTTCTGCACCATCTGTCAGGACGAGCACCCAGCCTCTGAATCTATTCGACCTTCGAACTGCTGTTGTAACTTTGGTAGAGATTGTCTCAACCCTCTTCTAAACCGCGACCTCCCTTTTAGTAATGCTTGTCCAAATTGCCGTACGCAGCTCCACGAACCACTTCAATGGCGCCCAATTCTATCACGCGGCGAAAGGGATCTGCGAGCTGGCCTTCTCTGGGCATTGCGATCCAACATGCTGAGTCTAAAGCAGGAGATTCAGAGCAATCCAGATCCTTTTACGCTTCGCCAACGTACGGTGGGCTGGATTCGCCGCCTTGTATATGGGGGTTTTGGTGTGCACAGCCGGATTTAATCTACAACAGATACAGTACATTCGTAGACAACATGGTCCTCAACCTTCACCCCGCTGCTTATGTGATAGATGTAGAGGCATCAAAATTTCTACAGTTGAAAATAATTATCGGAATACTTCGGTTTACAAAGGATAGGATATAGATTCAGAAGTTTCAACGAATAGGGTTGAGAAATGATAGAGACACGGCCAGGTCTGTCAACCCTTATTCTTCTGTCTCACTGATGCGTCGGTATATATCGCATTATTTGGACATTTTCTCGAAAATTCTGTAGTTTTTAAGGTGTTGCGATTTTTGAAAGCTTGCAGGCTTGTGAGTCTCAACTGTTCGATTTCTTCTTACCGTCTGACCACTTCGGCTAATCTATTTCTATGTTGTAGATAGTATGCTGCAGAAATTAAATGTATTCAAGGTGTAGATTTTTTCGTAGAATCTGGGTACGGTATACTATTATCGCCTAGCCACGTGCTGGTGAAGTTGGAGTGTTATCAACCGACCTGTGGCCGAGTGGGGCAAACGATTTAGCGGGCCGGCCGCATTGATTCACCCAGAGATGCTGCGACCCATCTCCTCCCACCTACAAGCTCAACACCCACATCTATACACTTCAGAAACACCCACATGCCCGAAAAATCAAGATGGCAGAAGCCGATAGCGAGGATATGTGGTTTTCATTCGTAAGAGACGCCCCTGCGACTGCTACAGGTAATCTCTAATCTCTTTTAATCGTTTTTAGTGCTGGTTAAGAGGCCAGCTCACATCAATATTGGGTTGTGCGATTGTAAAAGACAAGGTGCGCTGACGCTTCTTTGATTTAGTCTACCAAACAATCCGCGCCCGTTTGCAGAATCTAGCCAGTATACGCGACCTCGTTCGGAAGACCAAGAATGGCGATCAGCCGCTGATCTCTACAGTTGAGGAGGTCATCTCGCACGGTTTGTTCGTAGTCAAACAGACTCAGTTTCCGCAGCTTCAACTTGACCCGGCTACACCTTCCGAAGACTTGCTACTCGCAGCACAAGAAGCGCGTATATGGCTGCTCAAAATGATAACCTGCCAATCGTATCTCGGCCGTGGGCACTTCATCCGCCTCTTCCGCTCTATCTTGGAATCAGAAACCCAAAAGTGGAGTGACTTACAGCACCTATACTATGCCCTAACCGAGGACGAAGTCGGAGAAGCAACTCAGCGTCTGCGTGCTGCCTTCGCTATCTGCCTTCAGGGAAATTTCGCGAACAAGTATGCGATGGATCTGGCGCGCACTGAACAATTTGTCTTCCTCGAATCCCTCCCGCACTCTTCACAGACTACCCCAGCCATCATCGCCGCCCGCCAGAAAGTTGCTCTGAAAGCTATCGACGCTACAGTTGACACCTTCGCCTGCGCTGTCTCCCTCCAAGATGTCATCAAGCAAGCGACGTCTAAAGAAGAGCAAGTGTGTCCCATATGTCGAGAATCCTATCTTGACTTCAGCACTAACAAGGTTGAAGACCTGATTGCAGATTATCCAGTGAGAATCAAGTTCTGCGGACATGTGATTGGAAAAGCATGCCTGGAGGAATGGATGGACACCCCGCTCAAGGATCCAGCACGGTATCCGTACAAAACCTGCCCGATGTGTCGGACTCAGATCTCGGGTATGGATCCCCCCGACCTTCCTGAACACTTCATGCACAGGCTTGAGCATAGCAGGTTCGTGAAGAGGGTGCGGGAGACTACGGGACTGCAGGTTAAGGAATGTATGGATGGGGTCAAGAGGCTCATGAATGAGGAAGTTGCGGCGATGGAGCTTGAAATGGAGCTAGAGATGCTAAATGAAGAGGGTGCGTTGGCTAGGGATGTAGCCAAGGAGGCAGAGGAAGTGTTGAAGACGACTTCAACGGACTTGAAGGGTGAGAGGGAGGTTTGGATGATTCCGGATATTGTGTGGATGAGGGCGAGAAACGAGTGGATGGATGAGGGGGCTGAGGAATAGGAGATGACAAGGTGGGGACGTGAGGATGTGATGTGTGGGATCGAATTTCAATAAGCACTAGGGCAACCTTTTGCTTTGGGTATGACCTCGGGGTTTCTGCACATGATGCAGAGAAGTGATGGACGGTGCATTTCTGGGAGTTGCTCATTAATCATCTCGTCATCCGGATTTCGGGATTCAGGTTTTCTTAGAGTCGAGAAAGATGCGGAACATATTCTCGGAAGGGTTTGATCGATGCACGCAATATCGGGGCTGAGTATTGTCATATTCGACGATCACTCTTTTAGTTCTTGATTAGGGCATAGCAAAGGTTAGGCGAAATAGGAACTAGCTACTTACATATACATACACGCGCGCACCAATGTGAATCAAGACCATGTGAGCAAGTGAGTTGGGGCATATTGACAGAGGTAATGTTGAACCGTGGAGGATGCTGGAGCTGGGAGCGATAATGTCATTGTCCTTTTGTGGTGAGAATATGCAAGCGATATAACAAGTTATAAACTGAGTAGATCTTACAGAGAAATTTTGCCACGCTTAACGCATAATCGACTCTGATGTTTAAGGTAGGTAGTAGATTCAAGGCAGAGTACCAGCGGCCTAGTAGTCAAGTCGATGACAATTAGTGAATTACCGCTATTGTCTATTCTTTACCGTGTCCTTAGACCAGACGGGAGAGCCGGCGGGCAAGGAAAGTAAAGGAAAGGAAAGGTATAAGGAATTTTAGCTATATCGTAGTATAAAGAGGGGGAAATCAAGGCAATACGACGTTGATAGGAATGAATATGTAGCTGACACTACTACTGGAGACTATTTTTGATACAACGATTTCGTCTCTAAATCCTTTCTCTTTAAGTCAGCGTCTACAGCCCATTAAAAAATGACCATGAAAGACGTCAAGCAGCAAAGCAGAAGAAAGCACCAGGAAACAGGACTTCAACCCTCAACACTCCCCCGTCGCACTCCCACCCTCGCAGACCTCCCCCGTACAATCCCACCCCTCCCTAACTCCCACATGCCCACAAAGATACCCCCCGACAGCCGTCCCATTGCCAAACCTCAGATCAACCCCACTCAACGCAATCCCCGTACACGGCGCCACAGCACTACACTGCAGACTCGCGACCCGCGCCGACTTCGTGGACCCCCTCAGCCCCTCGACCACCACATCTCTGATCTGAAACCGGCTATTCGTGCAATTCCCCTGGCCCGGCGCGCCCTTGAACCGCGTGCACTGGCTGACGGCCAACGCCGCGCCGCGCACATCCCTCGTCGTAAGATTCGTGAGCCGCAAGCCGGACGCGAATCCGCGCCCGCCGCCGCCGCCGTTGGGCGGGTAGCCATTGCGATCGCCGGTCCACGTCTTGACGTAGAAGGCGTGCAGCGTGTCTTGGAAGTAGACGTTTGCCGCCGAGATGTCCTGCACGGTTTCGAAGACGTCGGCGAGCTGGCCGATGGAGCCGATGGCGATGCCGAGGCCGCCGTGGAATCGCGAGTCCGTGAGCCGCATCGACGTGCTGTTGGCTTTGAAGGATATGCTGTCGTCGCCGTTGTGCACCGTCCAGTTGTGGAAGTGCAGGTGGGATGAGAACATCGTGTCGGCGCCGTCGGTGTTGGCTTGTTACGGCGAGGTGAGGTCAGTACGGCTCCTTTCTCTCTCGAGCGCGATCAATGTAATGGAAATGGCATAAGAGAACGTACAGCTCTGGAATTTGTTACCCGTGTTGTTGACTAGAATGTCCTGCCACACACTGTTATGCGAGTGGATAATGCTCATAGTCCACATCTGGCTCCGCAGAAAGTTAACGCCCTTGACGATCGAGTTTGTAAGTCCGTTGAAAGTAATCTGATGCGGTCGACCGGGGTAGTTGGACGAATTCGGTTGCTGGCGTATCCATTCGTACCAGTAGTCGCCGTTGCCGTTAAATGTACCTGTGCCGTAGCCATTGATCTTGAGGTTGTTGCCGCCAAGGACAAAGGCCGTAGATTGGTTTTGGTAGCCCACGGGTAGGGAGTTGTTGAGCCAGTAAGGAATATCTGTACTCCACTGAAAAAATAGTGAAACGTCAAATATCTGATTCCCGGTGCGTGGAAAATGTGGAGCGAGCGGCGTACCAGAAGTGTTCCTTGGATGTCAATTTCCACGTCTTCAAGACCAGTAATATTCAATACCGAGTTCACATAATATGTAGTAGGATTGAATACAATCCTTGCTTGGCGACTACATTCCGAGAAAGCAGATCGAATGGCAGGAGCATCATCAGTCTTGTTCGTCCCACTTGCTTTGACTGTGCATGTTTTCCGTCCCTTTGATGGAGTTGCGCTAGTGAGGGAATTCGAAGTAAGAATCCAAAAGGTCGAGAGATAGTAGAAATGCATCTCAACTAAAATGACTGTTGTGGACGAGAAAAACCTGTGTTGAAGGCCCAAAGATCAATATATACATCGTCCCCCAAATAAGATTCCAGGTCTCGACTCGCAATAATATCGCTGGTCGCTGGTCGGTATAACATTAATAGCCAGGGGGTTCTTTACCGGCTATCATTCCACCCTAGCCATTGCTTGCTCTCCCTCTCCATTATTCTTGACCTGAGATGGTCAAGTTTGTGGATGCTCAGATGTCGATCTGGGGAAGACATGAGGAGTGTTGAGGGGTATTTTAGAAATCCCGAGAACATGTAAATCGCACGAATCGGGTTGTTCTAGATATATTCACTAGTGGGATATGGTGTATGTTCCTGCAGATCACTTAATCTACCCCGGGATCAATTGTACCGAGCGCGAATGCGAGGCCTAAAGGATTGATTCTTTCTATTTGACCGGATACATATATGGTCGCAAACCTCCTTCGGTCACCATCAACTAGATCCGGGTTGAAAGATACCACGATAGCGGCCAGGCATCTAAGCAGAAACACCTATTCTAGAGGGACTCTTACTCGCCGGTCTCTGTATTCCTACTCGTATTGTCCGTAGCACAGTGTCTTTACGGCTATCTTTCTCTATTTGCTCTTGCCGGTAGGAATCTGGAACGCAACAGCTGCCTCCCCATGGGCAAACGCCTTGTCGACCCTGAAGTATCCTTTACGATCGAACTGAATGATGTCGTCGACCTTCAATTCAGCAACGTTGCAGTCTGCAACCGCTTTAGTGCGGAACTCGGTCTTCGGGTTCAAGAAATCCTCCAACTGGTCTTCGGCCTCAAGTTTGTCCTTTGTGATAAGGTAGTCGAACTCGACTAGCTCAACAGGAATGAGGTTCTGGTCTGCCGAGAGCCACGTCACCTTCTTCGAGGTCTTCTTCACGTCGCCTTGCAGATGGAGTTCGAGTTCCAAGCCTGTGACCGTCTTTAGGCCCGAGGGTGTGGCAAGCGGATTGATGGAGTGGGTGATATTGCGCACGATGGCGTTTCCCCAATTCATTAGGGTGATCTCCTCGTCTTGGGCAAACGATGCGGCGTCGGCTTGCTCTAGCAGAACGTTCTTGCTGAACACGACTTTTTTCTTACCTAAGTCAGTGTACTTGGCGTGTTTCTCTTTCTCCTCGGTGATAACGCCTTCGCGGGCTCCGATGATGGTGACGGGCACTTTCGCTACGTCGGCAATAGCCGTATATCGTGCAGAGATGGGGTCGATATACTTCTTATTGGTGGCCCAGAAGCTGTGCCAGTCCTGATTGACAATGTTCTTCGACGGTCCTTGCTTGAGAATGAACTCGCGAAGAGCAGGCACAGTTACACCACGACGCCGAACGCCACGGACGGTCGGCATGCGCGGGTCATCCCAGCCCCAGACGAAACCCGAGTCTACGATGCGAGTAAGCTTGCGCTTGGAGAGCAGTGTCTTGACAAAATTCAGACGCGCAAAGCCCCAGTTGTAGACGTGACGAAGCTTCAGTGCCTTCAAAAACCATTGGTACTGAGCGTCACGATCGTTGTACTCAGTGGTGCGGAGAGCGTGCGTAACGCCTTCGATGGAGTCGACAATGGGACAGCAGAAGTCATAGGTGGGGTAGACCTTCCACTTGTCGCCGGTGCGGTGGTGCACCTCGGGACTACAGCGGTAGATGACGGGGTCACGCATGGCCTTGTTTGGGTCGTCGACGGATATCTTGGCACGTATGCACCATTTGATGCCCTCCTCTGTCCCCTTGGCCATCTCCTCGAAGTGGGCCAGATTGTCCTCGACGCCGGAGTCGCGACGCTCACTCGGAATTCCCTCCATGCGCTCGTGTCTCATCTTCTCTTGGAGCGTGTCATCTGCGTATGCATTGCCCTCCTTGATCATCTGCACGCAGTAGTCGTAGAGCTCTTGGAACCAGTCGCTCGTGTACGACAACTTGTCAGCTTTGATGCCCATCAGCGCAAGATCCTCGATGATCGCATCCTGGTACTCCTGCTTTTCCTTGATGGGATTGGTGTCATCAAATCGCAGCAGCAGAGTGCCCTTGTACTTCTCATGGGCGAAGTAGTCGTTGAGGAGGGCAGCCTTAGCGTGGCCGACGTGGAGATAGCCTCTGCGATAGCAGATTAGCAGTAGAATGACTTGGACATGTCACACAACACTTACGATGGCTCAGGGGGGAATCTGGTGACGATCCCAGTCCCATCGCCTATTCCTTGGAGTCCGATATCATAGCTCGCACCTTCATCCTTCTTCCCCTCTCCCTTTGCCTTCTTCTCCTCTTTGGGGCGCTCCGGCAGCGCCGTCTCCTTGCCATATACCTCCTCAATGTACCTAAACCAGCGGCCAAGATTCGGCATCAAGCTTTGCTTAACGTAGGCATGTGCGACGCGGTTCTCGCGCAGAGTTTGCCAGACAACCGTGTCTGCATCGGTGAGGGTGTAGCCGACGATGTGGGTGCGGAGCGTGAGGTGGGCATCGAGTTCAGTGAGAGCAGGCTCGATCGCTTTGAGATTGAGGGGTTTCAGAGCCTCGGCGCGGTCTTGCCACTCCTTGATTTGGGCGTCCATATTTACTGTGTGGTGAGGAAAAACTGGATGTCGAGAACTGAGTCAAACTCATGTCAAAGTTTTGGAGGGGCACACCTGTTATCGATAAAGGCTTGGCGCTGATCACGAGCGGCCCAATTCACTAAGACGGCACATCAGTGCCTAGGTACCCACGTCTTGCAAGTTCACGTCTAAACCTGACTACAACAGTAAACGGCCATCATTGCAAGCAAACAGTCATAAATTGCATGCTGACTAACTTTCAATGGCACAGCAGATGTAATCCAACTTGCCGTACCAAAGCCCAAACCAGACACCTAAGCCACCAAAAATGCATCCACAGACGCCGTCTCAAGCAATGCCATGCATACCAGTGCAAATCTTACCCAAGGTACCAGATCGTGAGCCAACGCCGCAGTATTACATCTCATAGGATGAGAAGGGAACCATAAGTATGCAATCCACCCGAACCAGCATCAAACAAGGAACAACTTTTTTAACAACTCCGAACATCAAAGCAGATCAACTCTCTCTCTATTCTTACATCCATCACTTCAAATCACAACACAAGAGACTGCTACGCGCAATCCCACTGTGCAAACACACACCATCTCGCGCTCCTATCCGCGAGAACAAGGCCTCTCCAAACACCTTTTTCGCCAATCTTGATTACAGTCTCCCACACGCTGCCATCTGATCCGTCAGCTGTGCCTCCCATGTGTTCACTCTTCCGTAACAATCGGATGATTTTCCCGGATGGAGTCTGGATGGCCAACTTGGCCGGTTTTTGTGGACCGCCAGACGAACTCGACGATGTCTGCGAAGGGTTGGTATAGTTAGACCCAGATGCGGACATGCTTTGCATGCTCATCGCAGAAGTAGGGCGAGCGAAGGGGTTTGGCGAAGCGCGACCGTTGATGGTAGCATTAGGATCGGGCGTCCGAGTAAGCGAGGAAGGATGTTGGCGGACTGTAAATACAAATGTATTGTTCATGACGAGATTGGAACACTGCGGCTGGGCGACATAGAGATCGTGGCGCTGGGCATGTGGCGTTGGATGCAGGGTCAAAAATGAATACGGCGGATTCGTCCCGGCGTGGGTGATCGGTAGACCAAGAGCCAGTGAATGAGGGTTCAACTTGTTGGAATGCTTGAATGTGTTAGCAATCATCAATATATCAAGTGTGTGTACTTACCATCAGACCACGTGGACCGGCATACACCTTCAGCATACCATGGCCCTCGTCGCTCGGTAACAATGCTTTCACAGTGTATCGCTTCTGGCCTCCAATCCACTCTGCTTGTGCCAGTGCTGGCTTCCGGACCACATCCCCACTTTCGAAATAGTCTCCATCCGCATCTTGAGAGTACGCTCTTGCTTCGATCTCTGCAACACATTCAACGTCTTCTGGAACCTGAATGTATATATGTGCGAGCTCAAGATTGTCGAGATTTAGCAAGCTTGTATCGAAGTCGACGACGTGAAGTCTGTGTTTGAAGTATGCTGGAGTGGCACACGGTAGGGCCATCAAGATCTCGTGAGGCTGCGGTGGGCAGATGTGTTGCTGCTCGGGGAGCAGTGGAACGTGGGTATAACAAATCTCCATCGGACGTGCAAGGAAATACCACCCGTCGGCGACCTGTGAACCAACATCTGAGTACTGAGCTCGCTTGGGGTTCGTTGGCCCAGCGAGTGAACAGTCAATAATGCGCCATTCCCCTTCAACAATAACAGCGTTCCAGAAATGATTCGGTCGCGCAACGCTCTCCAGATCCAACCGCTCACCGGGAGTCTTAAGATAGCCCCTTACGACTTCAGCATGAAGACCGACAGAAGCGCACATCTCAGCTACCAAAATGGCAATCTCTTCTGAGCACCCACGTTTGCTTTGGAGCACATGCCGGGTGTCGATCTCGCCTTCGAAATCATCTTCCCAAGATATCCGCTCACTGACCCAAGTGAAGATGGCTCGCAGACGCTGGACATCGCTCCTATATGGTCGACATACATAGCCTTGGGCCAATGTAGCCGGGGTTGCTCCGAGTGGAAGGTTGTTTACAAATCGAGAGCTTTTGTCGACCAGGGCGAGGTTTGACAAGTTGAAGTCAGTAGGTTCTGCAATGGGTAGTCCATCCAAGCCTTCATCGCCTTCTGCAGATTCATATAGTATGTCGACTGGATTGATCACAGGTATATCCATCATCTGACAACGCTCGGCTCTTTCCATCCTCTCGTTCTTACTCAGGGAGTTTGATCGGTTGATGTCTCGGCGAACTTGAACCCAATCTACAGCACCAGCAAGGCCCATGTCCCGGGCTGCGCTTGATTGAACCGCCGTACCTCCAGCTATGCCTGATGGGGCGTTGTTCTCCATGCGGCTTGCTGCGCGACTAGCTGCTCGACTTGCGGCCCTTGATGCTGGCCTACTCACAGTACCAGCAGCGATTGTACTCCGGGCATTTGCGGCTGATGTCTTTGCAGTGTCAATCATTTTTCGGAAGAATCCACTCCTCTTTGCTTTTGGAGCGGTTAACCCACCAAGCGGGTCTTGCCCGTCTTGAATGCCTGTGGAATCGGCCTGTTCATGACTTGATCCAGGTCGTGCGCGAGAATCGTGACTCGAGTGGTAAGAGACACCCGTAAACGGCGATTCTGGTCTCCCGTCATCGAAGCCAAAACCTTGTGTATGCGTGTCTCTGGTATTCATGACGCTAAAGGGACGATTTTTGTCGATCTTCTTGCGGTAATAGCTTCCGGCACTAGTAGAGCTCATGTTTGTGGCTGAGTGTCCCGACATCAAGCTGCGATGTGTACTATTACTCGTATGTGTCGTAGTTGTTGAGTTTGTCTTGGTGGTAAATGTGCGTCCTAGTACATTACGTCCCATCTCGTATGCTGATTTACGATGGCGGAGATTACGAGACGCCGAACCTTTGCGTTCCACGTCGGGCTGGATGTCTTCTAAAGCCGAGCCTGGTCTTGTAGGGAATCTCGAGTTCTTTGGGGGCACTGCAGGTGGTGGTCCAGTCGCGTCCTGGGGTATGAAGAGCTCGTCATTCTGGCGTTTCTCCTGTTGCTGCATCTTTCGTAGGCGGCTCTCCATTCGTTTGACATAGTTGTGCACTTGTGGAGGGTCGTCGTCGAACTGAGGTTGGCAATTGTCAAAATCTTCGTCGTCGACGAATTCAGGTTGGTTACCAATCCCTAACGAAGTTTGAGCGCGGACCTTCTTAGCAGATGCCTGATAGACTTGTTCGAATGCCTCGGGAGACCAGATGTTTGGCGGTGTTGGGGGCTCATCCGGCGACGTTCCACTTCGAGACATGCTCATATCCTGCAATGATGACATGACATCGTTCATTGCATTCGTAAGAGGAGAAGGCGTGAAATTTGTCTTGGTGGGTGATCGAGTATCGGGAGTTTGATAGCCATTGCGTTGTGGTGCGGGTGACGGCGCCTGGTTAGGATTGTACGCTACACGATGCGGAGGCGGAGGCGGTGGAGGCGAATCGTGGTCCTGGAACGGCGCAGGAGACGGTCCTCGTGAGTAGGGGCGGTATTGAAACGAGGGAGCGGGGGACGGTCCTCTCGAATAGGGCTGGTACTGAGCTGGCGGTGCTGGTGATGGTGCTCGCGAATGTGACTGATACTGTGCTAGCGGTGCTGGCGAGACGGCCCGTGAGTGAGCTTGGTATTGCGCTGGAGGTGCTGGCGAAGGCGCACGGGAGTAGTCATGGTATTGTGCCGGTGGGGCGGGGGAAGGTGCACGGGAGTACGTCTGATATTGGGTCGGAGGTGCTGGGGAGGGTGCGCGCGAATGCAATAGGCGGTTCGCTGGTGGTGCAGGTGAGACGGCTCGAGCCTGTACTGGCCGTGCCAGGGGAGGTCTAGGAGACACGGCGCGCAGATTCGAGGCGGCGGTTGGAGCTGGTACGGGCGAGGCAGTCGAGCGGCTCTCGGTCGACGACCTCTTCATCGACGAGTACGGCTTATGCGTCCTCAGGCTGCCATTCGGATTCGGCGACAGCCCTCCCGTCTTCTGTTGTATCTCCCGTGCAGCGGCTGCTGGGTTCGGGGACTTGGCCGCGGCGTATGCGGTGAAGGGCTTCCTAAACATGCTCTTGCTCTTCTGAGGCGCCTGCTTCACCGGCTGCGCGCTGTTCTGGCGCGATATGCTCCCGGGACCATTCTGCGATGTCAGCGGGCTTGCATTGCGAGACCACGGCTGGAAGTCATCGGCGAGCAGCTCGACGAAGTTGGACGGGAACAGGCCGACCATGCGCCTATCCCGCTTCAGCCGGCCCATCCACCACGAGCCATCGCCGGCATTGAGACATTCGATGAGGTCGCCTTCGATAAATCCGAGGTCGCGTTTAGTCTAGAGGCAGGCAGTTAGAATGGGTGCACCACGCAAACACGCAAACATCCAAACACGGCGCGATGCAGCTCGACTCACCTCTCCTCCCCATGAGTAGACGGCTTTGCACCAGCAGGGGAAGCGTGTGGGCAGCGGCTGGGCGGCGGGCGCCATTCGTAGCGGAATCGACGAGTATGGGCTGGATGCTCTTGTAGCAGCTCATCCGGCAGGCGAACGACGACGGGGCGGCATTCGGTGGTGTGGCAGTCTGTGTGGGCGACGCAAGAACAACACAATCGAAGCGAGTGACGGGCCGTGTGCGCGCGTGTTGAGTGAGATGGAGAGAGAAAGAGAGAGAGCTGCGTCAGACAGTAGCGAACAGGGAATGACTAGTCACGATAGTCGATGTTTGGAGTGTGGATGGCGGGGGGTGGTAATAATAGGCCCAGCTATGAAGCGGTGAGCCCTCGACGGTGTGTTTTGGGTCTGGGTTGGCCGGACGACGGCGTCCGCTCCAGCTCTTTGGCGCCAAGCCCATACCTCAACCACGTCACACACGCACACCAACGCCAGCGCCAGCGCCAGCACCAACGCTCCTTGCTCCCTTTGCTTGACGTCTGCATCGCTGCTGTGTTCGTATTCTACCTCATCGCTGTTGCTGCAGCTACAGAGGTCTCGTCCACGGCCACTAAAACCCCTTCGAGCAAAGCGTTACGGCCCTTCATCATGTCGACTTTGGTACCTCACTTGATCCCGTCCTTTCTTGTTTGAGACTGTCAGTATTGCAAGCTACGGCCCTCGTCAAACATCACATGCCTGTTTCTCGTCTCGCTCCCTTCCAACAATAATTTGGTGTGGACTTTTCGGATTCGATTGAATACACATCACGTGCAACATCCCAACATCGCGACACCATTATGTAAAGCCCTTGTTCCACCGAAAATGGCACGCGCCCTCCACCTCTTGATACCGACATCTCAACACAGAACATGTCTTGGTCACCCTTTGCCGAATTAATAGAGAAACTGTCATCCTCAAAGCCGAGTCAATGACAGTCATGGCCAAGTCTTGCTCAAGGTCACGTAGGTATCCGAACCTCCCAGCAAACCGCGCTGAAATCTGCCCGTACCACAGCCGGCATACACATCCTAGATTCCGGCAGTCGGTAGTCCAGCTCAAGAATTAAACGTGTGATTCCCCGGATCTTGGCGTGCACCATGGATGATACATGGTTGGGTAGCGGCTTATACCCGGGAAGCTTGGCTATCCTTTACCATTCTACCAGGCTTGGCCATGGTTCTCCTAATTAAAGGATGATATTGACGATGTGCTGGAGGAAGGCAAGGGCGCTGTGCCATCCCATATTTGGTAGATGAAGCATAGATGATAGGAATAAGATGCTTCCTCCAATGGAAAAACTCCCCACACAAAGCCATGTGCATTTCTAGACATAAATACTACGATGCAGTCCACCTCATGGCCCCGTAGCATTTCGCTCCCTTTTGTACACTCGACCCACTGCCCTTCACGTCTTCACCATGAAGTCCATCCGTCTCCTCGCCCTGCTGGCACCTCTCACGCAGGCACACTACATCTTCAACCGATTGATCGTCAATGGCGCCTCCATCGGCGGCGAATATGCCTACACGCGCAAGAACAGCAACAGCTACATGCCGGCCTTCACCAACGAGCTCATGACCTCCAACGACCTGCGCTGCAACAAGGGCGCCAAGACCGGCGGCACTGCCACATACACTGTGAAGGCAGGAGACAAGATCGGCTTCAAGTTGTTCAATAATGAGTTCATCGAGCATCCGGGTCCGGGATTTGTATACGTGAGCAAGGCGCCCGGCAAGGTCGCGGACTATGATGGAAGTGGGGACTGGGTATGTTGCCATCTCGCGTCTCCCCTGTTCTTCTCCTTCCATTACATACACATCTACTCCTCTACGAGTAACATACCAACGTGTTACCACAGGTCAAAGTCTACGAAACGGGTGTCTGCTCCGGCTCGCCCGGCAACGACGGGTCTTGGTGCTCGTGGCAAAAAGACCGTCTCGAATGGACCATCCAGAAGTCCCTCCCTTCCGGCGAATATCTCGTGCGCGTTGAGCACATTGGTCTTCACCAAGCCCACGAGGGAAAGGCTCAATTTTATATCGAATGCTACCAACTCAACATCACCGACGGCGGTGATGGTGTTCCGGCACCTCTGGTTAAGATCCCTGGAATTTACAAGGCAAATGATCCCGGCATTGCGTATAACAAGTGGAGCAACCCCAAGCCATATATCATCCCAGGACCGGCGGTCTGGAAGGGTTAGATGGGAAGCGGTCGCGCTTGTTGTGGGCTTGAGGCTCAGCGAAGCGTAATTACCTCCCGATTAAAGACGGCAAGGAATAGCTATCTAGAACGCAGACTGTATTGAAAAATTCAAATGATTAGCTATTCTCAACCCTGCTTCAATACAAGCACGGCTTTACGTCAAATATGCAAATTGTGTCACCGATACTAATATACACTAAACCGTTCTCTAAACACCTACTAGCCACTACAGTGTTCATCATACAATCCTCTATATATAAGATCTTCTCGAAAAGCACTTCTCTCCCTTACACTTCAAATCAAACCAATCCATCACCACATCCGCCTGATTCGGAATATCATGGCTGACTCCCGCAGCCTCATACGCCTCAAACTTCGCCCCATACTTGTACTTCGTCCAGCCCTTCAACGGCGTATCCTTTGTAGTTACCGACGGCGTCTCACTCAACCCAAACACACTCGTCCACTGCTTGATCTCCTCCTTCAAATTCTGCGGATACAGCACCGTATCCTTAGTCCCATGGAAGACCTGCAATTTCGGCCTGGAGCCCGTGTACCCCGGATACGCCCTCTTCACCAGCGCCGCCCACTCAGTGCCGTTCTTGATGACCTTGCCCGTTGCGCACGCGTCGCTCCAGACGCCGAATCCGGGGCCGGCGAAGCAGCCAAACGGCACGCCCGCCCATGCACTGCCCGCCGCGAACACGTCGGGATACGAACCCAGGAGCACATTCGTCATCATAGCGCCGGAACTGGTGCCGGTGACAAACACTCTGTCTGCATCGCCAGAGTATTTCTCCAGCGCCCACCGCACCATGGACACTATCCCAAGCGCATCTCCGCCGCCGTCGTGGGTCAGCGAAGCGTTGGAACTGACGTCCCAGCATTGATCCGCGGCGTTGGGAGAGGACGGGTAGATCGATATGAAGCCATAAGTGTCGCCGAGAGAGGCGTATGGTCGGCCTTTGAAGGCATCCTGCGCCGTGCCGTGGCACCAGTGCGGAACGACTAGGATGGGCGGTTTGGTGGCGAGAACTTTGGGCACGTAGATGTACATGGAGACATTCCTGGGGTTGGGGCCAAACGACGTGACCTGGGTGAGGGTCGAGGATAGGGTTTGCGCCAGGGTGGCTCCAGTGATGCAAAAGATGGTTGATAACAGGGGAAGACGCATTGCGAACTCTTGTTTGGAGAAGAGGGAGTGGAAAGCGGTTGACGTTGGAGTTGCTACATAGTTCTCTTTAAATGTAGTTCCCCGACTTTTGTTCCACGGACCTTCTATTCTCCTCTTCATTTACTTACTAGAGCTAGCAGACTATGGTTCCGGGCTGTCGGCTGAGATCTGGTTTTCGTGCAGCATTCTTAGGAACGCTCGCCGTATACACTGTCCGGCTAAACTACTCTCGACACGGAGGGAGAGGAAATAGATGAAAGAGGCCGTATGCAGTTACTCGATCATCAAAATCTACCTACCTCCGAATTGATCCATCGTTCACTTTTTAAAATCGACAACATTTTTGTGCGTCCGTGGGACGTCTAATCTCACGACTTCGATCATCTAGGCTCTGGAACGAAGAATAGAGGCCAAGCCAAACGAAGTTCTTCTCTCTTCCTATATAGTCGCTGCATATTGTTTCGACAATATTCCGTCAAACAGTCTTTGAAGCTTGGATTGTCCTATGGTTCTATTCAACCCGCAGAGTGAGCGTTCCAGGTTTAACTTAGTGCGTGGACGAATCTTGACTCTAGAAACCGTTTAAAAATTTACCTTTTTGCTGCCAATTCCTTTGTCGCAACTTCTAATATTGTGCCGGGTTCTGTCATATGATTCAGCCTGCTAATTTGAAGCCTTGGTGCATATTCCGACACAATGTTGGTATATTTCAGACTTCTGAGGACGAGATGTACACGATTTTATTCACGCAGGCAATTTCCAGCATTCTATCCATGTAAGACCTGCATTGTTACATTCAATGCAACTTACAGTAACTTGAGGTGCAATGAACGTTCAGTATGGTCATCCTTCCTTCAAGGCTCTCGAATCTCGGGAACCCCCTTTATTCCCATTGACAATGCCTTTGTATTAGATTTCTTCGTTGTTGATGAACAATGTCAACTACTCTTCAATTAAACCTTGTTATATTTCCCTCTACCCTAGTATAAATGTAGACCCCCTTATAGACTTGAGCTCTAAACCACTTGAGAGATACACGCCCAAAAGGTCTTCGATATTGGGCAAATTCACAGCAAAGAATAGCACATACTGTACTGCTCTTCTAAATTGCTCCACCATGTCCTCGGTAGAAGGTATGAGCCGTACCCAAATTAAGCGAGCACTAAAATCTCTGAGGAAAGAGTGGGAAACACCACCCACTACTGAACAAACAGATCTGCAGAAAGAGCTACTCAGAGGACTATACGACCGCGAACAAGACGAAACCGAAATCTATTTTTATTCCCAGGATGATAACGGGTTCCCTGTAGGTGGTAGAGTTGCTAATTCGGGATCCGGTGCAAGAGTGTACCCCACGCTCCAGCTTGACCTCACCGTTGATAAAGATCAGTGGGCAGGTATTGAACGACCCAAATATGTCTACCCGGGTAACTGGCCCCCAGATCGAATTTCAGATCTCATCCCAACAGCAGGGAAAAGCGAGGAATGCTTTAAGTGCCACAGAATCAAATCCTGCAGATGCGCTGCGGGGGAGCTACCCACCTGGATCGACCATTGGCAGACGAGCTGGACGGATGAGTTCCGCATCAAGCCAGCTGGAAATAGGGGTCTAGGACTCTTCGCTAACATACACTTCGATCATGGCGACGTGCTTGGACAGTACTCAGGTGAGCTCGTCCCCAAAATTGCTCGGAACAGAACCGCCTACACTGCATCGTTCAGTATTGGTAAGTACGCTCCTAAATCCGCCAACAATTCAACTTGCTATATCAATGCTGCTAATGGGGGCTCTGCGTTCCGCTTTTTGAACCATTCATGCAACCCGAATGCCGAACTCTTGCTACGAAAATGCGGAACCAAGAGTCGCCGTCTAATCGCCGTGACTGCTCGTCGAGAAATCAACGAAGGCGACGAAATCACGATCGAATACGCCGAGGGCTATTTCGTCACATGTCTTTGCGAACAGTGCGAGAGTCGGAAAACCAAATCGAACGGCAAAAAGCGAAAGTTTGAAGAAGAGAAATCAGGAACGAAATCGAGAGGCAAAAAGCGGAGGTTTGAAGAAGAGGAGTCAAGCACCGACGACACTGAAGACTCTGATAGCGGGGACAAATATCCTGAAGGCGGTGCTGAGAGCGATACAGATTTCACTTCGTCTTCGCTGGAACCGCTTCGTAAGAAAGCGAAGAAGTCTGCTCCCTCGGGGAAACAGAAGTCTGTTCCCTCCGAGGCAAAGAAAACTGGTCCCTCCGAGGCAAAGAAGTCTGGTCCCTCCGAGGCAAAGAAATCTGGTCCCTTAGAGGCAAAGAAGTCTGGTCCCTCAGAGGTAAAGAAATCCGGTCCCTTAGAGGTAAAGAAATCGGCTCCCTCAGAGGTAAAGAAATCGGCTCCCTCAGAGGCAAAGAAATCGGCTCCCTCAGAAGCAAAGAAAACTGTATTCTTGTGGAGAACGAGTGCGCGAGGAAAAAGTAAAGTTGTGCCACGTAAGCACTAGACTTTAGCTTGTTGGATTGATCAACGATAGTCTATCAACCGTCAAGACTTCTACTTGTCGTCTCATATAGTGGCCATGGCCTACAGCCAACATGGCCTAATAGTGTTCTTCTTATCTTAGTCATGTAACTCAGCAGTATTATTAATCGTAAGGCTGATTCTAGCTTTTATATATCTATTCTTTAATATTTCAATTTAAATTGTTGCTTCAAGTTTTTCTCTTACACAAACTGCCATTTTTCTCATTTATAGCCGTCACCCCTCGTTTCACCATTTATTTCGTAGTTTAGGTCACATATGACAAGAGCTTGTTCCGCGCATAGTACGCAATTAGTTTCCCACGTCAATCTCGAGTGTTGTGTTCTGTTAATCTCTACGCTATAAGTAAAACGTAACGTCTATCCCGGTCTCGAGAGACGCACCCCGTTACGAGACAAACCGCAGATACTTTGAAATTAAGAGGCTCCAACTTTCTGAGCGCATTAGATTTTCCTGTAGACTTATGACAATAATATTGTTTCCTACTCCAGAACGCTCCTGCCATAGTTACCGAAGATTACGATCGCGTCAACGCCTTCGCGCCTGATGACAGAGAGCCTCCTTTCATGCAATTTTATAACCTTACGCCCCACAACACCACCATTAAACCCGACCTTTGAATTCTTAGATTAGCTTAATATAGGCTTTTAAGTGTTGCCATAATAGTAAGAAGTCATTATCAACTTTGGGGCTGCTATAGCGTGTGGTCAGGACTGTGGCTGTAGAGAGTTGGCAAGCGGGCTAACTCGACTCGGCTCTGGTCAACCAACTCCATCTTCTGCGAACACCTACAGAATCCGACACCTACAGAATCCGACACCTACAGAATCCGACACCTACAGAATCCGACACCTACAGAATCCGACACCTACAGAATCCGACACCTACAGATTCCGTCACCTCACAACCCTACGGCTGGTGCGGGTCGGCCATCCTCCCGAAGTTTTTCTTCAGCACAACGCTCGTACCTAGTGTGATCGTTCTCGCTATCCTTATCCTTCTGATTATTCAAATCCGCCGACTAAACTTAGCTCGGAGTTAGAAAATAGGCGTGATGGCGGTCAATTAAGAAGTGGAATGGGGAAAAGTAACATTTTCAATTTATAATTCCATTACTCAAAACGTGCACATGTGAAAGATGTGGTTTGACTGGATCGCTTGTTGCGGGGGTGCCCCTCATTTCACCTTCGTGTCACAGCCATGGGCCAGTAAACTACCAGTTCTCCGAGCTAATCGTTACGCGTGCAATCACTCCTATACTGCAGGCGACAGTTTCCGGCAGCTTCATCCTGAAGGACCGGTGAGAGTCTCACCGGTTTTTTTTTTTTTGTGAAATACTACAGAACTTCATACTCACTTAAAGCTTCTAGGAATCTCCTTCGCCTATATTACTCGTTACACTTTCCAGGTCATTTAGTTCAAGACAATTTGACCTATTTATTTTTACAAACCTGACCTCGTTTCAGAACTCGTAACCTGAAGATGTCCGCACTTACCACTGCACTGAGTTCCATGTTCTCCGCGACCAACGAGAATTATGCTGCGCTGGCAAATGTCAAATTCGATTTCTCTCTTATCAAAATGGAAGCGCCAGTTGAATTCAATGGCATCGTTTCTGCGCTTTCTGCGAGACGACGAATTGAGGCTGAAGAAGGCCCCCCCCACAAGATAGCACGCAGGCTAGGAGCTCTGTTCGAGGATCTTGTACCATCAACGCCAAAATTGATAAAGGCTTACGGGCTGCGAATGTCGGAGATCATGAATACCTCTGATGTTAATGACATTGGAACAGGCCAACATGGGCCATTCGAGCCATATGTAGGAGCGGATGGTACTACCCTCTGGGCTGCAGCGACATCCGGAATATCGGCCCTTGGAATTTATCTCCTCAGCTGTCTGCTAGCTCGAGCTTGGGATGCAAAGATAGCTACGGCGATCTGGGTGGAGCTCGTTGCCACAAGGCGAAAGGAGATCGAAGAAGGGCTCAAAAACAACCACAACATCTCTGCCTCTTCCGTCGTCGGCGCATACCAAGACATCACGAGAAAAGATCTTGCATTATGGGATAGCAGTGCGAGAGCCTGGCTTCGTAGAGCCGACAAAGCAAAAGAATGGTCGCAATGTCAGCTATCACTTGTTGTCAAGAATATCAACACCCCAATCCCCGGTGGCCCTTCAACCTATGACAAAGTCATCAGTGTGTGGAAGCGATCAATGTTGGCCGTCGAACAATTCCTCTCCGGAAAGCCACAGGATATCGTCGATGGATCGGTATTCTTGGCCTTTTCCGCCTGGCATCTCTATCCAGACTTAATTGTACTTGGAGCTGAGCCGACGAAAGTCGAATTCAAAGACAAACTCATCCCTTCTGCTGGTGTTGGTACTGTTGGCGTTGAATTTAGGGCTTTAGAAAAAGAAGGAGTCCAATGGTCATTGGCCTTATCGCACCTGCAGTATTATGGTGATCCTGTTGTAGTTCGCAGCGACCAAGACAATTCGAGGCTGACCTTCGCTCAACTCCAGATCGTAGCGCTTGGTGGTTTACTTGGAGGGTGGAGGATCAGTTCTCGGGACTTTTTATCAGTTGCGGAGTGGTTCAAGCTCCTTTGGTCGCGAATGGGTCTGTCTGAAGAAGACATCAAGAATGGCGATTCCTCTGAGTTCGGATGGCTCCTTCAGTTTGTAGCAGCAGCGAATCAACTGCTAGCTGCGAACGACCAGGATCATCAGCAAAACATGATCTTATTGAAGCATGGAAGCAGGAGAGCAAAAGACTTCTTATCTGACCGGAGTTGCAATCCTTCACCTTTTTTCGGACTTCTCAACGCTCTCACGATATGTGGGCTCCTGGAAAAATTCGACGTAGATTCCGGGATTGCTTATCTTCGTGCGCTTGCAGAGAAACTCGAATTGAGGGGACGTGACGCAATTATTTGCTACGCTCACAACGCCTCGTATAAACAAACTACTGGATCTGTAGACTACTTTGAACTCGCCACAGTTCAAACATCTAACTCAAAAGCCTATGTGAGATGGATCTGCCCCAACGGCGAAGCAAAATCATTCCCTTCAGGCATAGACGTCAACTCCCAAGGCAAACTCCAGGACGAAGAATCGGTTCCAAAGGATAGGATGAAATACATTTCTAGCCAAGGTGAAAAATGCGAACATTATATAACCGGGCCAAACTACGCATCACGGACAGATAACTTCAGCTGGATAACTCCACCATCAATCTACCTGCAAGACGGTTCGACCACTGCGGATGATCATGATGATGCGATGCACCAACCTAAGAAAGTCAAAGTAAACATGTCTTTTCAGGCTATTATTGGGGATTGGCGTCTTGGTTTATTCCTTCGAAGCGAAATGCACAAATATCACGATTCACTGCAATCGTATCAAGAAAGGGCAGAATTTGAAATAGCAAAGACAGAGAAAGTCTCAACCGCAGTACAAATTTTCAAGGACACAGAACCGGTCCCCGAGCGATTGAGAGATTACATGTGTTCCCTGATATACGTCTCTGAAGATCAATTGAAGGACAATTCTCTCAAGGCACCTGGAGTCTCCTTGATTTCAAGTGCTCACAGATTTCATCTCGACTTCAGTAAATCCCTATACGCTTTGGATTCAGCTTCAAAGGTTTACAGTCACGTTGTTAAAGCCACAATCTCGCTAAAGCTAATAGCGCGCCCGCTGTGTAACTCTGCATGGTTCCGATGTCTGTTTAAGAGATGGGAGCCTGGCTACAGCAATGGGAATCCTTGGTCCACCCAAACGCCACTCCTCACTCCCCAACACTCTCCACTACCTGATCGACACGAATCGTTCGGTTGTATAGCCTTATTTGACTCAGGAACTGTTGATCTCAGCCCTGAGGACTTCGAACACTCATTTGCATTGTGCTCTGAGGACACAATCTATGTACCAGCAGTCGTGCTTTCCGACCCCTTTACCAGAGTGCCAGAATACGCGATGAAAAGCATCACGGGGAATATCAGCCGCCCAGGGATTTCGATCCTGGTTCCGCCTTTCAAGCCACGAATTCGAGAACTAAGTGATAGCTACAACCTGGTAATACACGAGGCATATGATTTCAAACGCGAAGACAACTTCAGGGAAACCTCACTGCACCTATCCTTCACCGACTGGGCATTACCTCTCGCCACCGAAGGCTCGCGCATGATAGACCATGATGCTCAAGTAGTAGAAGCCGTTATCTCCATCCGTGACCGCGGCCGCTGGGTCGCCGACATCGATATTCTTGAAGTCGATTTTCAAGACATGATTCGATTTAAACCCGTGACATGTTGCAAAGGGGACCATGACCAAAATCACGACTTCGACTACACATCCATCGACAGCTGGGAAGAATTGTTGGATGAGCCCAGCACCGTTGGGATTTTCAGGGCGCATGGTAATTGGGCTGCGCGACTTGCTGCTGTGAGTATCCTGTCGCGGAGTGAGGCTGGAGGTCATAACTTTGGCGTCCTCGGACCAGAGCCTTTCTGTTTGCAATGCCTGGAGGAAGAATTTGAGAAACCAGGGTGGAATATGCTGGATTATGAGTCGACGCTGCCTTCATTTTGTATTGATTGATGTTACTTATTACTACAGGAAAGTTAGAGTAGAAACATCGCATCAGAACAGCGGTTGCTTGTAGCTATCATTTATTTTCTCATAACGATATGATAGTAGTTTTCTAGGATATGTTCCGCACGAAAGATGGGTTGGACGTTACAACCTTAGGTACAAAAAAAGGTTGGCATAGATGTTACTAATTTGAAGCTTTTGCTATTCTTTCACGATTCTTCCACTTCTAGAGCAATGCTACTCTTGTCCCTGACAAGGTTTCTGTTGCCCTAAATGAGGTCTTGGTTCCATATGAAGCTAGGTCAGAGAACAAAACTTATGGAGTATCGCCGATGCGTGTTTAGTTATCGTCTATCTTCACGTAGATTTGAATAGAGTCTATATTTTCAAAGTCCCCTATCGTTGGAATATTTATATAAAAGATATTCGGATAAATTAATTTGCCATTATTTATTCAGCTAATATTGTTGGTCATTCGATCAGGTCGGTTTAGGAGCGGTCAGCCCAGAATTAATACTGGGATCTCCAGATAACGTCGGAGTGGTGCGGCCTTGGAAAGATCGTGAGAGCCCCCACAACATCCATCCACCCGTCCACCTTCTAGGCGCAATGATCAGCGCGGCTTCGATGCTTATGAATTTACGAAGTGTTGAGTGAAACTTCTCGGCCCCTACCCCGCCGAGCGATCTTAGTGGACCGCTAAGGCTAGTTCAGCGCACAGGGAATTTCTCCCGAGGTCTTGGCAAACCTGGAGCCTTGGTGCTTGCCCTCCGGCGGCAAAGCTTTGCAGCCATTCCAACCTTAGACGACGCACTCACTCCCGCCTTTCTCGTGCAGTGCAAACATTTGCTGCCTCGATCAAACTTTATCCTAGGTTAAAAGGCAATCTCTACCCTCCAGCAGATGCCTGTTCCATGAACTCTCTCACCTCAAACTAAATCCTTCGTCTCACAAGGAAGAGGCCCCAGTGAGCGAACAACATGTCTACCAGCGGCAGCGACAGCGGCAGCGACGTCTCATCCGATGCAGAGGCAACGCTGAGCCCAGTCCTGGAATGGTACTCGAAGATTCACAGTCGCCGCGTGGATATCGTCGGCGATTACGCCGGCAATGAGCTGTTCCTGATTGAGGGCGACTCTATTCTTCTGAACTGCTTCAACGATAAGCACATCGACTTCGATCCTGGCTTTCAATTGCTCCATGCCACCTACGCCGTCGAGAACTTCTTGAAAGGTCTTGTCGCAAGACGATGCAATTTTCACATAGCCTTCTTCGACCAAAATCGTGAATTATGCGTACCCCACTCAGTATCCGCCGACAATAGAGAGAAGTACTTGCTTGCTCGAGCTGCCATCATTCGCCATCTCCGCGCCAATCTCAAATCCAGCCATCCGGATATTGAAATCCATGTATTTCCGTCAGTTCGCTCCGATGAGTTCGCGCAGTACATGAAGGCCACGGATTTGTACTTCATCATGTGCCACGATGGAGCTTCTTCGGGCATATCTCGTAGGGGACTTATCCAGGGCAAGAACTTGGACGCCTTCGAGGACGAGGACCATGAGAATCACGAAATCGAGCTGCGGGTGAAAACCATGTTTCGTCTGCTCATTTTCTGGTTCATGGAAAGAGGCTATAATGCGGCTTTGGTCAACGGTCTGGAATGGCTCGATACCAAAGTCGTGACTACCGTGTTGGAGAACTCCCGTCATAGTAGGAGCGATGTTTCAAAGATGGTACTACCCCACCTTCCTCACTTTCATCTTCTGCAATTTCTTCCATGCCTACCTACAGGCACGCTAACTAGGGCATTGCCACAGGCACTCGAATCAGGCGATACGCCTCAAGACCAAACAAATCCAAACTCCCAAGGCAGAGCGATCTTGAGTAAGATCCAATCAGGCGCCCAGAGTGACCTCACTGAGCGCGAATATCTTACGGTACTACTCGTTGCAAAGCTTGCATCCCAAGGCAAAAGCTCCCCACACCTCTTGTCCGCCCTTCTCCGTCATACAGCTTTGTTATCTGAGCTTCCTCTCTCCGAACGTCTTTTGGCAAACACGGTTCTCTCTGCGGAAGCCAGCACATTCCTATTGAGCTTTTCTCCGGAAGCTCGCAGGATCCTGGAGTCGAAAGCTTGGGCAGCGGATATCACTGGTATAAGCTCAAGTTGCGATGTCGCCGATCTTGTCGATGGAAAGCTGTTCGCAGCTTGTGTTGAAGATTCCTCTCTTGGAAATGGAGATCGGTTCCAATTGCTTATAGGTGCAATGGGTTCGTTAGGCGATACAAAGTCCATCAGCAGCTCCGTGGGTAGCCCTAAGTCGACTTCCAACGCCAACATTAAACCTGGAAACGACGCAGATGGATATTCCGTGCTTCCATTCTCCAACAGTGTATTCGACGAGCACCTCGCACCAATTCAGTTAGCCGTGGACAAAACCGGTGAGATTGCCGAAGCTACTTCTGCGACTATCTTTCGAGAAGTCTCACATTGGCACAATACGAAACGTCCGGTTGACCCTAAGTTGAGAGAAGACCAACAACTTCGAAGCGCAAAACAACGATTTTTTGCTAATCGCAGAAATCAATGGTTTATGGCCGAAATGATGGCCTACGCAGCCAGCCTTACCAATGCGGTTGGAAGAACCTTGGAGCCGGAAATTGTGACGACTACCGGTGTAAAGAAAGCATTGGCCCCTACCGAGAAGAAGGAAGAGAACGCGAAGCCAAAGGTCAATCCGAAGGGCAACAAGAAGGGCGCAACCACAAAGAAGCAAGCCATCATGGCTGAGATTGCTGCTTCTAAGAGCAAGAAGGACGAAGTCTCCTCGGATAAGCTCCTCCAAGGCTGGCGATTGACTTGTGCAGCGCTCGAAAAGGAACCTACACTAGTAGGACGATATCAAAAAGCGAAACAGCACTTGACAACGTTGAACACTGATCTCAAACGGGAGGTCCTTGAGGGTGAAGTCCGACTTTATATGCTCAATGTTCTACTCGGCATGTGGATCTCTCATTGCCGCGAAAAGAGTAAAGACAAGGGGTACCACGTGGCAGCCCTCATCTTCGACACTATCAATAACTTCTCAAAGTTACGTGGAACCGTCACAAAGACAATTGCAGCCTGTATCACCACTTGTATCAAAGTCCTCGACCTTCCTCATGTCTCCATTCCTACACCCGATGGAGATCGTAAATTGGCCTTCACCTTTGTGTTGCAAACCCCCCCAGCTTTGGATCTGGCCATTCCTCTTTCAGCAAGGCAATTTCAGCTGTCTCATTGTGGACCTTACTTCGAGAGGAGTATTGACTCTGCTCCTGACCACCGTGTTCCGTTCGAACCGGATGCGTGGCAGCGTAAAGTTCTCGATGAGATCGACGCCAAACGAAGTCTGCTCGTTATTGCGCCCACTTCGGCCGGAAAAACGTTCATCTCCTTTTACGCCATGCAACAAGTTCTGCAATCTAACGATGATGATATTTTGGTATACGTTGCACCTACGAAAGCCCTGGTCAACCAAATTGCTGCCGAAGTACAAGGTCGCTTCTCGAAGAATTATAAGTATCCAGGTAATTCTGTATGGGGAATACACACCCGCGATTACCGCATTAACAACCCGACCGGATGTCAAATATTGGTAACGGTGCCACATATCCTTCAGATCATGCTTCTTGCTCCTGCAAATGCGAACTCTTGGTCGAAACGAGTAAAGTGGATCATCTTCGATGAGGTACACTGCATTGGCCAAGCCGAGGATGGTCTTATATGGGAGCAGCTCTTGCTCTTAGCACCTTGCCCAATTCTTGCACTTTCTGCAACAATCGGAAATCCGGAGGAGTTCAATGCATGGCTTACCTCAACACAGAAGGCTATCGGAAACAAATTGACCATGGTGTCGCATCCGCACAGATATTCAGATTTGCGAAAATTTGTCTATAAGCCACCCAAGTCATTCAAGTTTGAGGGGCTATCTGATCATCGTGCTTTCGCTCAATTAGGTTTGGATGACACTGGTGTCTTCACCTTTCTTCATCCTGTCGCGAGTTTGATCAATCGAGCCCGTGGGATGCCTTCTGACTTGAGCTTTGAGGCACGCGACTGCTTCATCTTATGGCAAAGCATGTCAAAGCACCAGAACTCCGAATACCCATTGGACAAAGGCTTGGATCCGGCAGTCATTCTCCCCGAAATCGTCAAGAAGATTCATATCATCAAGTGGGAGGCCGGCCTCAAGGCTGTGCTTCGCGAGTGGATCGCAGACAATAGCTCGCCGTTCGAAGCTGTTATGCAAGATCTCAGTCGTCCCCTAGAGGAACTTCAGGCCCAAATTACAGCGCAGCACAAGGAGGAACAGACTAAGATTGAAGATGAGTTAAAGAGAACCGAGCCTGATGAATATCGTGATGCGGACACTATTTTACCGCTACTCTCTAAGTTACATGAACAGGACGGGCTCCCAGGTATCATATTCAATTATGACCGAGGCATGTGCGAGAGGATCTGTCAGACTATACTCAGTCAATTGATTAGCGCAGAGACTGCCTGGAAAGAGGCCAGTCCAAAATGGAAAGCTACTCTACAAAAGTGGGAAGACTGGAAGAAGGCGATGCAAAAAGCAGGAAAACGTGGACCACCAAAGGTGCCCAAAAAGAAAAGTGGTGGTGGGGATGATGAAGGGCTCACGAAAGAGGATCTCATGAGAGATTCGGCAAGCAACGAAGCTAGTCCTTGGGCTTCCTTCAATCCCGATGCCCCAGTGGAGAGCTTCCATTTCGCTGATAACAAGAAGATGACGCAAGAAGAACTCGGCAAATACATGAAAGAGCTCATCCGACGTGAACTACCAGAATGGCTACTAGACTCTCTACGGAGGGGTGTCGGAGTTCATCATGCTGGTTTGAACCGAAAATATCGCCAAGTGGTTGAAATACTCTTCCGGAAAGGCTACCTGAGAGTTATCGTTGCGACCGGGACACTTGCACTTGGTATTAATATGCCCTGTAAGACTGTAGTCTTCTCTGGAGACTCTGTGTTCTTGACTGCTCTCAATTATCGTCAGGCCGCCGGTCGTGCGGGTCGTCGAGGCTTTGACATGCTTGGAAATGTCGTCTTCCATGGTATTTCGATGAGCAAGATCCACCGTCTCATTAGCTCGCGTTTGCCTGATCTCAACGGGCACTTTCCAATCACAACTACTTTGGTGTTGCGTCTTTTCACGCTGCTTAACGAGTCAAAGAACTCACCATTCGCTGTCAGGTCGGTGAACGCACTGCTCTCCCAACCGCGACTATATCTGGGCGGGGAGGAATCAAAGATGACCGTGCTTCATCATCTACGCTTTTCTATCGAATACTTAAGAAGGCAGTATCTGCTGGACGGTCATGGCGCCCCGCTAAACTTTGCCGGGATCGTAAGCCATCTGTACTTCACAGAGAACTCCGCATTTGCTTTCCATGCTTTATTGAAAGACGGATTCTTCCACAAGTTGTGCGCGAACGTCGAAAAGAACCCAGAGACAACCATACGCGAGCTGATGCTCACTATGGCTCATCTTTTTGGCCGGCAGTACTGCAGACAGGCAGATCAAGAATTCATCGAAGAGGTTGTGAAACGAAGCCCTTCTATTGTCTTCTTACCGGCAATGCCAACAAAAGCTGCCGAGATTCTTCGTCACCACAACAAGTCTACACTGGAGATCTTCACGGCATATGTGCGGACCTTTGTCGACCAGAATGTTAAAAACAAAGATAATCTTCTCCCTCTTACCCAAGTAAAAGTCGGTAGCGAGTCGGTTCCCAAATCAGCTGAAGGCCTGCAACGACTTCCCCCAACAACAGTTCGATCCTCCTTCGTCGCACTCTCTGGACATGATGATCACTTCGATTCTATTCATGATTTGTGCACCACTAGTCGCTCCGGTGTCTTCCTAGAGGAAGCTGTGGTGCCATATGTTGGCCTCTATCCTGAGGAGTCGGAATTGCCGTTGAACGCTTACTTGTACGATTTCTACATGCACGGAGATACCACTGCTCTGGCCACCGCCAATAGAATCCGCCGAGGAGACGTATGGTTCGTTCTCAATGATTTCAGCATGGTCCTTGCTACCATTGTCACGAGCTTGTCCAACTTCATGAATCTCACAAATGAGTCCGACTTGAGCGACATCAAGGGAGAAGGAGATGAGGAAGAGGAGCGACAGGAGGACAAATTTGTGCCTGAAACTGACTCGGGGTACGAAACCGCTTCTACTGCGTCAGCAGCAACCAGGGCAGGCCCGATCAAGCAAGAACTCACCGTTCAAGTCAAGAAAAAGAAGAAGGTCGCAGAGGATTGGGATGACGATGCGGACGAAGAGGATCTGGAGGCAGAGATTGCCGCCCAGGCAAAGAAGCGGGAGCTCGAGATCCAGCAGATGCAAGCTAAGCCAGCGTGGGAGGAGGGAACCGGTCTTATGAACGTGCTCAAGACATTCAAGTTGCTTAGAGAGGAGTTCGATGCCAAATTCAGGGCTATGTGGGCTTAGAGGATTGGTTCAAGAGCAAATCTACATGGAGGTGAGGGTTTAGTAGGCGGCAGAACGGAATGGTGGGATCGATACTGAAGTATGATTGTGCTTTCGGATCTTAGGCGTTTTGGTATCTTATGCCGGCGCGTGTGGTTTCGATGTCCATCTGGATGAAGTATGACGGGACGAAACAAAACGGCCTTGCTTGCGTAGAACTTTTGCACTACACACTACTGGGTGAACACTTGGTGGTACGGCAGATGGGTCGGCGAAAACAAGAAAAAAATCAGACGACTTATGGGTCCATGATGCATGAGATAGATGTATAGAATTTATCATGTAGCATGACATGGTGTATAAGACGTTGAACTTGATAACTGCATTCTACCGTCAGTGTGTATCCTGAACTACTTTCCCAATCTTGCCTTTCCCACCCCAACTCCTATCATGCCACCCAATCATCCACATCCCCTTACACAGCCAACACCACCAGGAAACCCAACATGCCCGCTAGCGCAAACGACTTATCCGACTTCACGGTGCCCGCCTCGCCCAAAAACGGCTCCGTTGTACTCTGCGATATGCCCGAAGTCCCCGTCGCCTTGGCCCCACCACCACCCGCGTTCCCGGTGCCACTCGCCGCGGCGCCCCCCGCACTCGCCTTCCCATCAACCGTGAAGAAATTCCCCGCAAGCGGCGCACTCAGCTTCTCCGTCTTCATAAACTGGTTGATATCGAAGCCGATGCGAGCATTCGTGTCGGCGAAGTCGGAAGCCGAGAGCTTCAGAGCGGCGGGCTGTTCAAAGAGAAGCTGCACGTAGCGATGCGGGATGGTGTCTGTGGCTGGGGGGCCGGGGCCGAGGTAGGGTGCTGGGCCGGTGGAGGTACTGGTGAGGAGTTTGGCGGAGCCGCCCACGGTTTGAGACGTCATTTTGAACCCAGTGTTGAGGGAATGCAGGAGGACTCGGCGCTGGGTGCCGTTTTTGGCGGGCGGAACGTCCAGATCTAACATTACGAACATAAAGGTTGAGTTGGCGGTGCCGGCGGCTGCAACGTCGTTGGTTACGGCAATTTGGGGTGGGCTTGCTGTTGCTGGGTTGGGTTAGGGAAATGTTTGTGTTGAGGCTCGAGGAGGAATGGCTTACCAGCTTTTGTCAATAGCTCGCCCGGTTTCTTGACTGCTGTGCCGTTGTACAGTACATCCAGCTGTTTTTCGACAGATGGTGTGAACCCCTTTGGGGTTTGCGCCTGCGCAACACCGACTAGAGCGGCAACGAGAAGGGACGACGTGAAAAGCATAGCTTGGGAAATCGTGGAAGTGGAAATAAATATGGGGAAGTAATTAGAAATGGATATTTTTTAAAAAATGCCTTCGCAGAAGTGAAGCAGAGAGTCTTGCTTCGGCGCTGCAGTATATAAATTCCGGCACTGATGTACGCGTAGCTCGAAACCTGGAGAACGGCAATCGAATCTGGATAGCGGCCACACCCGCCGCACCTTGTGACACAACATGTCTATGCGTAGGAAATTCTCCGGCGTGGTCAGAGCCTCACCCCTCGGCTGCCGCGAGGCATGAAACTCGAGTTGCTCGAGGCGAAAACTACCAGGCTTGGCGGCGAGTCTTGCCAACCCCAGAGCCGGCGTTTGAATTCGTGTCCGCTTTCCAGCTACAGTAAGGTAATTTGTTGCCGATTAAATGAACTCGAGATAATTGTCAAAGGGGTTACTTTGACTCTGCGTCATCTTGTTGTATATGCCAAACATGATGACGCTGCGGTTAGTGCCAAGGCGTGAAGCACAACTGCTATATAGCCGCGAGCCTGGCAAAATGCTTTCGTACCACGATGATGATGTGAGGAATTGGGAATCGAATAACATGAGCCGCGAAGAGAAGGATCGGCAATGGAATGATTGGAAAATACCGTCTGCACTCCACCGAACGGAAACACAAGAGTAGAATGCCGAGACACGTACGGAAATAGGCAAGTGAGGCTCGTATGAGGCATCCGGCGACAGCAAATCCCGGTTCGGTCAGTAGACACGTCTTAAGAGAAATGGAGAATGCTTTTCAAGGATTGGCTTTGCCCTTTAACCCCAAATTAGAGATACGGCTTGGCTTAGACTTGGTACAGGGTTGACAGCCACCAGCAGGAAGAGAAAGCATTTTTCTGAGACTGGCAGCATGACGCGTTCCATGAGCGTAACGATGAAGTCATCTCAAAGCGGGCTGTGGCACTGCGTGCCAGCGGCGGTGGAAACATTGTTTCAAGGGCCGTGCAGGTGGACCGATCTGCCCCTTGGTCCTACATTAGTTGGTCGTAATCGCTCCATTGTCACTCCAGCTCAATGAATGAGAGGGTTTGTATTGAATCCAAGGAGAATGCTGTGGTCAAACACGAGTATTGACCTCTCAACGCGTTATACGTCTCTCAGCGACCTTTGTCACGGCCAAGTTCCAGCATGCTGGATCCCATGATGTCTCATGTCTGGGCGGTCTACCAGCGGGCTTGGCAACGATGACGTGAACGTGTTCCTGAAAAACGGGGCCTAAGGAAAGCTCTGAATGCCAGAACGGTCGCTCGAGGATATTATCCCAAGGTTTGGCCGTAGAAACGTCTGACTTCGGTACCCTGGGGCATGTGAGATGATAGTCTTCCGATCATTGAGACGGTTTCGTTGGGCACAACGAGTGTAGTATTTTGATTGAAAGGGTTTGACTATGAAGAGGGTGAACCGCTCGTTCGAGATATCTGCTGTCCCTGTGATCTTCGTTCGATGACCACGAGGGAGTCTCCGGGATTTCTTCGGGGTTTCAAGCTGGATGCTTCAAGCGTGGTGTGTCGACGATCGTGTTTGGTGAGTACTAAGTCCATCTCGATTTCGAGCTAGTTCTTAAACAGGATCAGGTCGTGCGCAAGAGTACAAGTATGCTAGTGCGCCTTTTACTCATTTTCTCTTCATAAAGTAACTTGATTAGTCAAGTAAAGTAAAGTGAGTCCCATCGAACATATACGGTCCAAACGGCATGCATTGCATGAATTTAGCCCAGCCTAGATTGTCTTGACCGCCCAGGCAATTCTTGTGGGAAGCCAAGACAGCAATTCATCATTTCCATTATGAGAAACGGAGTGATAGAGGCTCTAAGTCGTAAAAGAGAGTTATGTCGGTGTGTGGTAGAGGATACGAAGGTTGAGGTGAGAACTAGGCTGAATTGTGGCGCTACTCGAGACACCGTGTTTACATGGCCCGTGCATGGATGCGGACGTCTCCTTTACCGCCAGACGTCAACATCTCTTCCACTCGACCTCGGACCCTCCATCACCCACCACCGACTGTAAATACCTTTTTTGTTTCCGCTTTTACTATCGCAAACATATAAGGATATTGTGGGCTGCTGAATCGCGGCTGGTGGTTCGGCGGTACAAGGTTGGGATCAATCCATCCTGCTGCCTTGTTGCCAGGATTGACTATAGTTACTACATATTGGCATGACGAATCCACTGGAATCTGTAAATCTAAATGCGACGGAAATTAAGAGCGATGGCGAGGCCGGTTGGCCACTATCATACCGACTTCAGATCCCACAATGCCAAAACCTAGGTGACCCTCCTCCAAAGCAATGGTGGAGTCACAGGCTTTACCGTGGGCCCGAAAACAAAGCCGTGGAGGTATTGTACAGCAAGACAAAGGAGGATTCGGAAGCTCTAGCCCTAAAATTTCTCGATGAACCGATGGTGGGATTCGACATGGAATGGCCAATTTTCCCGAAAACGGATCGACTCCAAGAGAAGATCGGATTGATACAGGTCGCTTGCGAAGACAAAATTGCTCTATTTCATATTGGGCTCCACGTCGGAGAGACTACCGAGGAGCTGATTGCACCCTCACTCCAGAAAATCATTGAGAGTTCGAGTATTGCCAAAACCGGGGTCGCTATCAATAAAGCAGACTTTGGTCGACTCAGCAAATACTTTGGACTGAAGCCCAAAGCAGCATTCGAACTCAGCCATCTTCACCGGTTGGTGACGTTTGGGGCATCCCGACCAGAGTTAGTCACGGCCAAATTCGTGAAATTATCAGAACAAGTGGAGGACCATCTTGGACTTCCCTTATCCAAAGGAGAAGTCAGGACCAGCAACTGGAGTAGGCCTCTGAGTCAAGAGCAGATTGATTATGCTGCGGCGGACGCATATGCTGGGTTCATGCTTTTCCACTGTATGAATGCAAAACGGAAGACCATGGAACCAGCGCCACCGCTGCCCATAATGGCGGATGAATATCTACGAAGCGGCAAAAATACAACCCTGCAGCTCCAGCCACTGGAAGAGGGGGGAAGCATAACGACCATTGCAGGATTCTTTGGGTTGAACAAAGATATATCAAAAGCACTGGAGGGCCAAGGAGTAGTCGAAGCCGCAGCCGCCGAAATCAAAGCCAGCACCAAGGCAAAGGCAAAAGCAAAAGAAATACAAGGACCGAAAAAGGACCATGAGCCCCTTGACAGTTTCTCACAGGCACTATACAAAAGTCTATCCCTTCGCCGTAAAGCGCTGGCAGACAGTATAGCGCTTCCGGCATACCGGGTTGCGTCCAACGCTGTACTCGAAGGTCTTGCTCGTGAGCGTCCGCTCAACGAAGATGCTCTGCTTCAAGTGAAGGGAGTAGGAAAATGGCAACAGGAAACATACGGGGCGGAATGGCTGCAAGTCATTACCTTGTTCCTCGCCGAAAACAAGGTCGAGGCGTGCCAGGCAGTCGTCGAGGTATCCCTGGCAGCTGCAGTACCAGACGGTGATGTTTGTGCCACCGTAGTAGGCCTCGATGCACGAACATCGACAGCTTCAGCGACGCCTACACAGCGCCGGAGGATAGCCGCGGTAACGCAATTGGAAGGCTCCTATTCTTCTTCGGCTGCATGTGGAAACCCTCCAATACGCACGCCGGTGCTGCACACAGGGCTATCCTTCAACTTGGAAGATACGAGACTCGACTCTGAAGAGGGCGTGGAGATGGATCAGGGGAGGGCATCTGACTCGGCGGCGGCGGCGGCGGCGGCGGCGACGACGACGTATGCCACCGCACCATCACGGTCTACGTCACAGCTCAAACGGAAGCGCTCCTCAACGGCAGTGGGCGAAGATGTCAGCCTGGAGCTGGTGATATTTCGGAACAAACTGCTCGCATTCAGCAGGCAGGTGACGAGCAAGCTCAACCCACGGCCGGTGACGGCACTTGTGACGGAGGGGACTCTTGACCAGATTGTGTCTGCAGTGCCACAGACAAAGGAGGAATTGGATAGAATCCCGGGCATTGGCAGGCTTGTCGATGCGTGCGAGGGAATTGGACGGGACTTGTTGGCGCAGATTCACAAGTATGCTCCGGGGACTTGAGTGTTGGTTATTTGGGGGTTGGAGACTTGATGTATTTGATGCATATCACTATACCATCTACTGTTATTTGTTCGGAACCGACGAGGCTGACATGTGAAGGTGGTGTGGCGGCATCGGGCGTCTCGCTACGGGAGAGGTCGTTGTCGCCACCCCGGCACGCAAGCGATGTCTCTGGCGGCTGGCTGGCGGCTCCAAGGGCGCAGCGCATGTGGGGCTATCGTGACTTGTTTTTCCGAGTGGCATCACGGCCGTCCTCTCGGAAGGGCTGGCGGGCGCACGAGGCGGACATTGGTGCCAGGGTGAATGGGGGCACAAGGGGCAGAGACACGGCTTATCTCGCCCGTGAGGCCATGCTGGACGGTGTTGGGTTCGCTGGACAAAGGAGCGCCGGGGCGTGTGGCGCCCGGCTATCACGTCCTAGTGCCGTCACATGCTGGATGCGCGCTGCCATGTGAATGTGGTGAAAGGCCCCAAATTCAGCGGCGGTCCCGTCTCACCAGCGCCAAAGCGACTGCTGCTCTGCTGCTGTCCGCCCTCCCACCACGTCACGCTGCCACTGTCGTGCTCGCCATGAGCATGCAGCAGGAGCGCGCGCCGCCGCCGGCCTACACGCAGCATGAGCCCGAGTCGCTCCATCTGCCCTCGGTGCCCACCCACAGCCTCCCCAGTGCGCCCACGCCCGACCGCCTGCCGGGCATTCGAGCCCTCGACCTGCCCGACGCCTCGCCCGCCGCCCGCGCCCACGCCCACGCCCTCCCCTCGCGCCTCTCCAGCGAGCGCCCATGGGGCAGCCTGCCGCCGCTCGCCAGCGCCGCTTTCCCCAGAGTCCCCGACGCCCTGCCCCGCTGCAGCGCCGACAGGGAGACGGCCAGCCCCATGGACACGGCGAGCATCGACGACCCCGACGTCAGGCTGGCCGCAGAGGCCCTGTCCGGCCTGGGCAATCCAGGTGCGCCCTCCGACGCCCACGGCCAGACAGCCAGACGGCCATGCTAACACGGCCAGACTTTGCCCGCTCGCCCACCGCCCGCTCGATCACCACGCCCCGCGAGTCCGCCGCCGAGCCCGAGCCCCTCCTCTCCCTCATCACCTCCAACCATCCCTGGCTTGGCGGCACCATCCACGGCTCCATCTCGGCCTACAATGCAACAAAGGGCTACTCGCCGCGCTTCGTCAAGTACGGCGCCGAACTCATCGAGCGGAACATCGGCTCGCCCGTCGTCAACACCGTCTCGTCAGTCGGCCGGCGCACCGGCGTGGAGCAGAACCTGCGCAGATATCTGGGGGAGACCCACAGACGGCCCAGTGATCTAGAGCAGGGCGAAACGGCTGCGCGGAAGAGGCAGAGGGTCATGAGCCCGGGCCCCGACGCCATGGAGATCGAAGACGCCTTCACTTCGCCCAGAACCAGGGGCGAGTCGCTGTCGTCCCATACCGAGTCGCTCCCCGCATACGACGACCAGCGCTCGCCCCGGTACGAAGAAACCGCCGTGGTGGTGATTGACCGCGCCACGGGCAAGCAAACGGAGCCGCAGAGCAGCGCGGGACAAGACAGACGGGTGAACTGGTCCACTCAATTGATCATGACGACGTCCGGTCTCGGCGTTGCCCTTTCAGACGCCTCGCTCCGGTCCCTCAAAATCTGTCTTGGGCTCCTGCGCTCCGCCACCAAGCACATCGACTCCGTCATGCATGCGCTGAGACTCGTCCTCGAGGAATACGAAGCCGCCCTGCGCAACCGCCGCCAGTCCAACGGCGAGGCCTCCCCTGATGCCATGGACACCGGCGCCATGGTGGCTCTGGACCCCAACAGCGAAGACCAGGTCCGCCGCATCGCAGACCGCATGAAGACGCTGTCCTCGGACATCTGGACCACGCTGCAAGGCGTCGTGCAGTCCGTGTCCCGCTACACGGGCGGTGCTCTCCCACAAAATGCCTCCCAGGTCGTGCGCACCCAACTGCTGTCCGTCCCGCAGCGATGGCAGACCGCCGGCCGTAGCGCGGCCGCCGAGAGTGGAGAGGAGGTACGTGGTGCCAGCCGAATGCTTGCCTTTGCCAAGGAAGGATTAGACATGATGGGCCAGATTACCACGGTTGTGGATGGCACCGTCCAGAGTGCCGAAAGCTGGTTGGCGAGAATCGGGCGTAGAGCCCCAGAACAGGAAAACGGAGAACACCGCCTTCAGCTAGATGGCAAAGAGATGTTTAGTGGCGACTACACGGGCGGCGACATGAAGAATTAAGATGGAAAAAAAAAGCACTTCCTATCACACGGACCAAGGGGTCCGCTGGTAGGGAGCCGGAGGTGGCGTGGACGGAAAATGACCATATTTCTTTACCTTTCTGGTTCTGGCTCTTCTGGCTCGTCTCCGTATCTGTCTGGATTCCTACAACCCCATGTTCCTTTCTTCTCTTCCTATATCCTGGATTTCTCCCGTCGGTTTTCCCTTGCTTTTCAAGCATGGCGTTTTGGAACAAAGGAGAGAGGTTTCCGTCCTCTTTCTTCTTCTCTTTTTCCGCCCTTCCCTCACAAATTTTTTTGGGTCCCCCTAACTTAGTCCGGCTGTTGGTCTCTTCCGGCGTCGGGTCGGCGGCTCTCTACGCAAATGCAGTAGATGTGTGGAGCAGAGCGGTGTTTTGCGTTTGTCGTTCAGTGCTTGATCGATTTGCTGATTGCGCTATGCGGCTGTTGACATTTCCTTTTTCCCCTCTTCGACGAATGAATGGTGTATGAGGTTGGGGATTCGGCGTCAGCGTGGGCGTAGGCGTAGGCGTGGGCGTGGGCGTAGGTGTAGGCGCGGGAAGCAGAGTGCGGGACTTTACTACACCTGCGGAACCGTGGGTGGCGGTGGCTTCTGCCATTGTTTTTGTGTGCCAAAAGGAGTGTAGTAGTAGGAGTATATCTCTCTATGCGAGCGTGAATGCTAAAGCGAGTTTCAAATTTGGAATTTGGAATCTGGGGTTTTTTTGTTATAACTGTGCATGTGGATGTTTGTGGGTACACTCAATGCTGGCATGAAGAAGCAAAAGGAAAGCAGCAGTAGATAGACATGCAATGCTACTGGGAAGCGCTGCCAATGTACTATAATCATGAAAAACAGCTTTCATTTCGTCCCAACACCCATCTACCAAAAATGAAAATAAGGGAAGACTATCCAAAAACTGTATCCTCCTCTTCTTCTCTCCTATCCCCTATCCCACAATCCATCATCTCCTCCCCGCCCTTCCCTCCACAACCTCCTTCGCCCTCCCGACCCCATAGTCCCACCCCTTCAACATCCACACCACGAAACCAGGCACCCTCCACCCTCTCACCGTGCCCGCGCCCCCAAACCGCGTAATCGGCAAGAGCTGCGTGTCTCGCTGACTGGGCGCGAATTTGGCGTCCTCGAGCGCCGCAATCTTGAGGCGTGATTGCATGGGCGTGAGCAAGGGCGCTCGAAGCGAGTCCTGCGCTCGAGGTACGTCGTCGCGAGTCTTTGCCTTTGCATTCGCGGATCTGAGGAGGGGAGGGGGTAACGGGGGCGCCGGGAACGAGAGCCGCGGTCCGAACTTGCCTCCCATGGGAGATGCAGATGCAGATGCAGGTTGGGGGGAAAAGGCAGAGAGGGGGAGCGTCGGACTCGCGGATCGTGCCGTCGTCCTCCCCCTTTGCTCTCCGTCTGCCGGCCCGGATTGTTCGTGTCCTGGATTCGTCTTCGCCTTCGACTGAGGCTTATACTCCCACCTCTCGCCCTCGCCCTCTCCGAGTCCCACATGTGGCGCAGGGTCTGAGGCTGTTTCCGCAAGGGCATCGACATCTGGCGCTGCGGTTATGGTTTGCAGTCTGTATTCGTGCGCCAGCAGGTCATTGTGCAGGTTCTTCATCAGAACCGGTATTGCGTCGTACACATCCGGAAGATAGTTCCTTGAATACGACGCGCAGTCACCGATGGCGTAGAGTCTGCCTCCGATGCCTTGACCGTAGATACGCAGTGTTTCGCGGTCGGTGATGACGTACCTGGATTCGTCGAGCAGTGTATTGGAGAAGAATCGAGTATTCGGGTTCACCCCCGTAGCCGAAATGAGCAGGTCCGAGGTAATTGTCATATCATTGTTCAAATGGCAGTCCGTAGAGCTCCCTCCTTGATTCGTAGTATGCCCGAGTTCTCGAAGCTTGTGTACCACGTGCACCCCGAGCTCTCTAAGCCGCTTTTCTGCCTTCTTGCTCACTGTACGCGGCAGCTTGGGAAGAAGGCGGGGACCGCCTGAGAGGAGTGTTATTGTTTTCGACATCCGCGGAGCTGTTGAGTCGGGAGGCGTGACTTGGACAGCAGGCGGTGTTATGGCAGACTGGCCACTGATAGCCGAATCGCGCTTCCTCCTCTCCAGTTCCCTCTCCCTAGGCACAGCCACTCGCCCACTACTGATATTCGAATCACGTTTGCTACTCGAGGGAAAGAGAAGGCGATGGGCTCGTGAAAGTGCTTGGGAGTCGGTGATAGAAGTCGGCGGTAAATTTTCATTTCTCTTCTTCCATCTCTTTCTACGATTGTAGTAAGTAGCGATCTGACCAGCGGTCTCGACGCCCGATGGACCTCCGCCGACGATCACGACGGAGTGCGCTGAATCAAGCTTCCGATGGAAAGCTTGAATCTCTGCCAACGTCTCTTCATGTGTGCCGTGGAGTGTATATAGCGGAGAGTGTGCTGAGGTACCCGTGGCAACGATGATAGCGTGAAAGGGTATGGTTTGGATCCTAACGTAACGATCCCCAATGTTCGATCGATATTCTGCGGCGATGGGTACGGTTGGAGTTTCCGGTGCCGCCGTGGACGAGCTGGCTTTCGAGATGCCTGAAATGCGTTTCGTTGATTGGTTCTTTACAAGCTCAATCTTTACTTTCCGTGCACTTGTGTCGACCTCGATAGCCCATCCTTGGATGAATTCAAATTCGTTGAAGGGATGCCGAGAAAACGCTGGCTCAATGGGAACGAAGGCATCCTCGAGGTCAACTAGATTGGGTGAGACAAGCGCCCTCGGTGCGCAGATGTTCCAGTAGAGATGTGTCGAGGGACTGATAAGCACGACTCGGTATGTGGGCGCGCCCTTGAAACTGCTGAGTTGATGGATGATGTTGTCGAGAAAATGATGTGCAACAGAGAGACCAGCATATGATCCACCCAACACGACAATGTTGAGGGGCTGTCGAGACATCCTAGTAGACGGATGAAATATGGTATGCTGCGAGGTTTGACGTGGGAGCACAACGTTGCAGAAATTGTGAGATGTTTGAAGTGAGAGGCCAATTGAAACAAAGAAAGATTCACGTGTGGAGGCGGAGTGCTGCCATGTCAGTCTACCGGGAGTCAGCTGTTGTGAGAACAGAGAACAAAGAGGTGTGGAGCGGGTGAAGTTGACGTGTCATTCCGCGCTCATATCAGCGTTCCTAACAGATGATAGATTCGGGGAATGCAAAGTCCCATCTCGGAATACAAATATGTCCCTGCCACTGAATAGCGAAAGGGATAGAAAACGGAAGCCATAAAATGTATGCTGGAGGCTTACTGCCTGTTTAACTAGTTCCAGAGCACTCATACAGGCCAGTCTAGATGTGCATCGAAGAAGAAACAGTGCCCGGAAACAGAGAAACCGTCGACAGCCGGGCCCGCCCAAAGGAAACAATAATCCTTTAGATTACGCCACGATAGAGAAAGAAAGAAGAATGAACAAGTCTACCCCGGTAGAGGAACGAGTGTGCGAAGTCAATTCTATGCGAGTGCAACCATGACGACAGGGAACAACAAGTGGAATGCTAGGAGAAGTTCAAGTCAGCTCCCATTTGCAGTGATGCAGGAGTGGGACTTGCTTACGGAGGCTCCCTTGGTCATTACCCCAACAATTAGATCTCCAAGGGAGCAAGGGGTTCATCAATCTTGCAGATCCGTGTCAGCATGTACCAGCGTCAAGGGTGGCACAGACGCACCAGCTCCAACGACATGTCGTCAAGATCGGAAAGTGAACGAGACCAGTTCACTGGGCTTGGCGGTGGCTGGGGTGGTGGGGACGGGGGATCCTCTCTTGATCTCTCTTGAGATGGGCGTGATGCAAACATGGTGAAGGTGGATAGCGAGTTCTGGTGATAGTGGGTGGGGGTGGTGTTGTGGGTGAAGGCCATTGTGAGTGAGTGGGTTGGAGTGGGTTGGATCTCGAAGAGGTGTGGGTGGAAGAGAAGAGAAAGAGAAAAGACAGTCTGGATGTTGGTAGAAGACTTGAGTGAAGAAAGGAGAGTTGATGATCTGGAGAAGGAAACGCTAAAGTGGTTGCTCGATGTTAAGTAGTGGATGTTGCAGGCCCGTGGGGAGGAAGGCAGGGTTGTTGACGCAGCTTGCAGAGGTCAGGACTCGCCAGAGACAATCAGAGTTGCAACGGGCCGTCCGGGAAGACGGGAGGGGATATACAGAAACACATTGGTCACGATGGACGGAAGGAGGAATGTAAGCAGTGATCCGGTGGGAGCATGAGCGGAAGCATGGACGGGAGCATGGATACGGCAGCCCGATGTCCAGGTAAACTGGAGATTGAGCTTCGATTTGGCATCATCTGCAAGGGCACACAGCGCACACAACGTGGTGATGTGTATAGGCGGCTCAGGCTAGCAGGGACGGAGATTTGGAAGAAGCATGCTGGCGGCCGCAGAGCACAGCGACAGCGGCTCATTCGCCGGAGAAGTGCTGCGGCTGCCAGGGTGGGAGGGACCTCAGGGCTATATTGTGGTGACCTGTCCGATGTTAAAAGAAGGCGAAATGGCGGTCTGCCGCGCTGGAGCCACTTAGATGCGTCCAGATCGCAGGGCAGCCGCGAAGGGCCCTGGAGCACGCATGGGAAGAGTGGAGATGGCATGTTTGCTGTGTGGTAGGCGACGAGCAAACCCGCCAATGCACTCCAGGCCAGACTTTTCTCTCCATAGCGCCCAGATGAGCAGTGCCCAATTGGGAAGCACGGTGCAGACGGCCGTATTAGGAAGGCCGGGCGGAGCCATACATGGCGGCGGCGAGCGAGGCAATTGGCGCGAGAGCTGGCGGGAGAGAGAGTGGACGGCGGATGGCGGACGGGGCAGGGTGAATGTGAATGTGAAT